>JARJDR010011217.1:0-36444 GCA_030264135.1 Myllaena sp. GC000078 | reverse complement strand
CTTCCGCCAGCAAAATATTGGAAAATCTGACATTTACATTACGCCCGCAAATTTCACATACGTGGATTGTCCTGATTAATTATTCACGTTACAATTAACATTTTCATTCATACGCATGAGGCTCTGGCCAAACTAATTTTATTCCATACGATTGACACCGTAATTATGATGCGGAATTAATGAATATTTTTCGTTTGTTCTAGGTAAGGAAAATTTTGCTGCAAGCGCGCTGCGCTGGTGTGAGAGTAAGGCCAAACCCTTTATTACATTTGCCATTTCTTCGGTCGCGCTCGAAACTTAGAGATAGTAACATCCGGCGCTGGAACGAACGGCTATATGCTAATTAAAACTTTATTCAGTTCATTAGCGAACATAATCATCAGCGTTTCAAACACTTGTACTAATTATCATGCGCGCAAGAAGCGACGCCGACGGCAGGAAAAATGCTTTGGATTCGTACAGAGTCGATTTGCGGAAATTCACACTCGACACATAATTATCCTTGGCGAAAAATCCTCGGGCGCCAGTATACTCTTTGGTACTGCGCCTAATGAAGGTTTACGACACCTTTTCATTCGGCATCTATTACAACTTTCGCCCTTGCTTGAGCCGCGCGCGCGCTGCTTTTCATCGTAGCAGCATTGCACCCCCTCTTTTTGCTCTCGCACTCACGATGGGATGCCGTGAAAGGAATGAAGGCGGAGCTGGGAAGGAAGGATTCAAAGCGCGTTTTACTCCTAATCCTAATACCCCTCCATCATTAAGTGATTTCGCGCAACGTAAATGAGAAAATATGGAGCGATAATTAATTCGTACACCTGCACATGTTTCGCTCAGAGGGTTCGTTCGCATCTCTCGTTTTTCTTCATTTCGCTCGTGCGCGCCAGAGCCAGAGCCTCTTTATTCATTCCTGTGTATCATCCTTCTTCTTCTTTTTGCGATGAAGAGGATAGGGTGGAAAGGGTGTATAAAACGGATGGCGCATGGAGTATCATCAACGCACGTTTCTTACACGCTCGTAAACGCGTGCGCCTCTTGGTGAACGAGCAAAAAGTCTTCTGTCGGTCGTAAAATTCGTCTTTGCGTATTCTCTTCAGGTATACGGCGCACGTTGCGTCTTGTAAGGCGTGTTGCGATTTTCAGGACGAGCAAGGATTTTATTGCCCGGGACTTTTCGACTTTATAAAAATTACCAAAATCAAATTTCTTCTCAAAATTTCATATTTTCAATTAAGTATTTAAATATTTATTTGATTTAAAGCTGGTAATATATGGCTAGCATATTGGACTAGTTTTACTACGCCTTGGATTAGGAACGAGGCCTCGAACATGCAAATACAAAACGTTTTGTCAAAATATAGCGCAATAATCGTTGGGACCGGGGAGCGTAAGGATCGTAACGGAGTTGTCCTGGGTCCCTTTTATTGAGACCGGCATGTTGGGGTACGCAGTTGTCAGCCGTCAACCGGCAACCGGACTAATCTGTTGCTATTAGCGGTTCGCCCCACACGGCGGTTTTCGGGCTCGTAATTACAATTTGCCGCTAATAGTTATTACCTGGTTGACTAATTGCCGGCATGCGCTCACATACGCACACTTTTTCCATGGTGCCTAAATCTCCGAACTTTGAAATTTCATTATTTTGTAAAGCGCAAAGATTTCATTTAAATCTGGAGATGTGGAGCAAGGTCCTCCACGTTTCCTCTGCTCTGCCCCCGGTTTTCTCACACATATGTGGTTGGTTGGAAATTTAATATTCATGATTTATGATTTCGTTTTCATCCACTGCTGCTACACACACGCGCACACACACATTCGGGATTTTTGGTTTGGTTTAGTTCAGCCCTCTATTTACACGGTTATTTATAGTGTCGTATATTTTTAATTTCACCCCCGCAACGGTACAAGAATATATATGTCAGCATTATTTCTATTTCCACGCGCGGCGCGGTTGGAACACGAGAACACAACAATCGCAGATCGCGAAAACGGGGTAATTTATAAACGTAACACTCTTTGTGTTATTAATAACGTTTAATATAAAATTTATTTTATTCCCTCCCTTGTGCGCGCAGTTATTCTTATCGCAATTACATTTCACTCCCAGCACACAACCGACACACACAGTCATACTTTGCGCGTGCACACACAATTTGTTGCACAATTAATCCTTGTCGCGGCTGTCGTTTAATCATTTTATTATCATGCGTATAATATAACGTATGCCCGCCGGCTGTGTGCCGCGTTGGTTGTGTCGCGTGTGCAAAAGCGCAAATATTAAATGTTATTAATTGTTGTTTACGCAAGACGCGTTTGCCTTTTGTGTGCGTGCGGTGGGCGTCTTCTCTCTAATTCGTGTTTGAAATGCCTCCCAGTTAAATATGAGTGGAAATAGGATTTATTTGTTTCGGTATTGGAAGAAAAATTCCACCTCGTCTGCAATTTGCAACTAGTGCGCGCGGCGGCGGATGCGCCGGGGTACAACTCCGCTGATGTGCTTCCTGTTTGCTCTGGCAAGGCGCAACGACTAAGTTGGCCGTGTGGAGAGGATACAGGCGGCGGCGTCAGAAAATGGCACATCCGGGATGGAAAGTTGCAACCGCCACGGCGAAATTACGCCGCTCTCATCATCATCATTATCATCAGCATCAACAGCAACATTCTCACGCCGTATCCGTTCGTTCCATTGCGCATCTCATTTCTTTTCGACTTGTCGAGCGTGTAACTAACGAACGAAAGTTAATTTAAATAATAATATTCTTCACATGAAATTTGTTGGAATTGTAACAAAGTTTCAAGTGCCAAATGTAGTTTCGAAACTTGCATGCTAATGCTAAACAAACCAAATAATAATGTTTGAACATAGTAACATAAAAAATTATAGTGTAAGTTAGTTTGTTGATAATCGTATAGTGCGACGCAAGGATAAGGAAAAAATTTAATAATATCCTTTAATTTTGCGCCCCCGCAGAAAGTAATATCGGCAACATTAGGTGGCGAGAGGGGTTGGTGTAATTTTGTGGAATTTTTCAAACGACCGCACGATGGCACCCACTTGCGGTGTATGCGGGTTGGGCAGGTCCTTTCTAAAGTCACGTATGGCAATTAGCGCGGCAACCCCAAAACACTTCCGCCTCCGTTGTTATTTCGTTCGCTGTTGTTTGCGCAAGCTGGCGGCGCCGGCGCCGGAGAAAATTTTGTGACGAGTGGAAATAAAATCCGTGACTATAAACAAGGGATATTTTCATGCAATGCGGTAATGAAGTGATGCAGGCGACTCGCTCCCTCCCCTACGCGTCCGCCTGCGTAATGACATTAGAATAAATACGCGTTTGACACGCGACGCTGATGAATACAAATAGTTTCGTTTGATAGCGCAAGGTGCCCTACGTGCGACGGGAACATCAAAAGGCGCTGGGTGAGGACGGATATCAACAGGATTGCCCAGGAAAACTTGTACACCTAGTCGCCAGAGTCCAGAGCGAGTTACGCCATTAATAAATTAGTTCCAAGCGCGTGTTTGCGATCAAGACATTTTTCTCGCGTGTAATTAATGGGTGTAATGATTTGTTATTCATTCAGTGAATACACAAACAGGTAGAAATCAGGTAAACTTTCAACGTTTGGAAAATTCTACATTAAAATAACGAAACGTTTTCTACAAAAAGCATTCTCAACTATTCGCATTGCATAATTACTTTCATTCGATTAAATTTTCATTTAGCATAGTTCTTCCGCCGCACAGCAGCGCACTCTAATATCAATAACTGAAAGACCGGAAGGCGAGCAAAGCGCACAGCGCAGATGTTGCATGCACGCAGAGAGTAGTAGAAATAGTAAAAAATATCAAATATATACTCAGCGAAATTGAATGGCTGCGCCGAACAATATTCCAAACGTGTCCGAAGGGCGTGCGCTTTTAATAAGAAAGTAATTTTTCATTTATTTTACGCTCGCAGTGGACATATTTAAATTTTCGGCTTTGTTCTGCGTGTCATTTAACGAAAGAGAGTGCAAGAAGAAGAAGCAAGAAAAAAACGTAAACGTCCGCACTTGCGCTTCATCGCTTCATCATCCTTATATTTTCCATTTTTTATACCACGGCACCCTAACCACATGCCAACCACATTCGGTGACACCATCACCATCACCGTTTGCTTCTCCCCTGCCCACCATCCTAAGAATAATGAACTCTAATTTAGAATAACATTCATTCTGATTATGATATGCGGTCGTGCGCTAGCCTGTCTGAAATTCTCCTTTGGCAATTTTGCTGATGATAATCCGCTATTACGAGTCAGGAGGGGGTGAGGAGGAGGAGAACGGCCTCATTATTTTAACTGCCGCCGCCAGAAAGCACGCGGCGCCACGTGGACATCCTTCGTCCTTGCGCTTCCCGGTCGTTAAAATTGGTTGTTATCCAAGAAAGAAAAAAATGAATCGGTCCTGTGTCTGGCGTTTCTTTGCGCACAAAAACCTTTTATTAATTTTACCTCACGCGTGGATTTCGCCTTGCGCTCTTCGAGGAAAGCAAATACAATCTAGCGTTGTTGTCGTACCGCGGCACAAACATTCGATCGAATTGACACAAACAAAAGCGTATTGCGCGGCACAGCGGCGGCGGGTTATGCAAACCGAGACAATAAAAATCACACATATCCTTTAGCACTTGGGAGAGAGAATAAACACACCGACGTTGGTGTACGCATACATACATGATGTGAAATGGAAACGGTTGAGAGGGAATCCATTGCCGATGCCGTGTGCAATATTCGATTTTCATAACGGCGCGGCGAGGACGAAGATGGATGCAGCGAAGCGTGCCCGCTTCCATCCCAGCCTGTTTGCATACATCATTTTTAAAGACGAGCGCCCTACGTCTAGATTTTGCATGCGCCGTACATATTCATTGCAATCAGTCGCCGTGGAAGACTTATCCGACGCGAAGGATAACCAAAGTGCGCGCCTGCAAAGCGCAGGACAATACGTGCGCGTTTTGGACAACCTTGGTTTGCATGAAGTGAACCTAATATTTATTGGTAGAAAGCAATACAACTCTCGCGGAATATTTCGGCATAAATTCCCATCTGCTCGGCTTGCTCCACGCGCATGTTATGTATGTCAATAATGGCAAAGACGAAGAATATTGCCTCGGATGGATGTATACGTGGATAAACACAATTTGTAAATGACGTACGCGGTACGCGAACGGCGCAATACGAAACGCGTATTGTTCGATTCGAATCCCATATTTGCAATGAGGTCACCTTTATTTCCGTATGTCGCCCGTCGGAAAAACAAAACAATATTCTATTTCAACCCCGCCGGCATTGATGTAAATACCGATGTGAGCATAAACAACACCTCATTATTCTCCTCCTTTTTCCACGCTCGGAAAAAAACCCAATTGCTTTGTTTTCCTGTTTATCTTGCAATTGAGATATTTTCAATTTTCGTAAAAAATTGTCCGTCCGCTCAGAGAAGCTCAACATATGTTTGGATAGTTTTTGTTTGGGTGCCGCGCGACGTTTTTTCTCTCTCTGCTCGACGCGAAGAGAAATAAATAAAATTGTAGAATAAATAAAAGTTGAGAAGTAAGAAGTACGAAGGATATAGTTGGCACTCGAGCGCGTCGTCGTTGCCAAGTGAACTGGCCGGGACGTTTTGCCTTCTTCAGGAAGCTGCAGGACGCCTAAAATGACTCATAATTCATCAGCACGGAGCGACATTAAAACGGCGAGTTATTAAAAACTAACTTGTTTTGTACCCCGCGTGCGCGTGCGCTCGACTGAAAACAATTTAAATTATTAAAAATTAAGGAATGCTTGAATAGTATTTTGCGTGACTTTCTGAAAAACATTGGTCATCATAAAATCGGACGTAAAAAGCTGTGGGCTAGCACGGAAAGAAAACCGCGCCAGTCATGCGTGAAGAAATATATGCTATCCGCAAGCGAAATGGAACGAAGGAAACGAAGCGCATCGCACGAACGAACAGCAAAGGACAAAGCAAAAAAGCATATGAAACGCTGGAGGGACGTCTGGCCATCGTCCTACAGTAATAATCGATTCTATTCAAATACCATTTTTTCTACATAGCTACTTTCTAATAAATTATAAACAAAGTTTCATCAAAGTGAGGCGGTGAGGAAATGGAAGAAGATTAAGACGAACAAAATCAAGTGGTTGGGAAAACTTTCTCAATTGCGCGTCTCGGAAGTTTTGCGGTGCGAGCAATTTTCTTAATTACGCAACAATTGCCATCGGGGGCCCCTTTGCGTGTGAGCTATTGGGCGATCGATCATTTTTAATAAATTTCGCGCAACTTGTCTTGCGGGCGGCGGAATAAACAAAAAGAAATAGCGTAAGAAACTTTATTTTTATATTGCCAGCGTGCATTGGATTTGCACAGCTTGTCTTTTTTCCTCTTCTTCATCGTCATTTTCCAGTCGAATATCAAGAAGTTCCGGCCAGCCCTCAGCGTCGTGCGGCGCATCATGTTGTTGTAGTTTTGTTGGGGCGTAACCGCTCGTCGGAAAATATTATATGAAACTTTGTGATTGATGCGAATGTAATAGGATTTAAGCGGTAACTCGGCAGCAGCAGCAGATGCGGTTACACACAATATTAGATATTATATTTTCCTCAAAAGGAATGGGCGTTTCAAAAGAATAACAAATTTATTAGCAACGCCGCCACTTATTATCCTTGTTTGGAGGGAGGGCTACCTTTCTCAGGACAAACGACGACGACTTTATTATACTTTCCCGAATAGTTTTAAACAAACAGCCGACGCGCGCCTGCAGGCAGGCAGGAGGGCGGAAAATCACTGGTGCTTGAACCGTATTCAATGCCCCTCGCACGCACAGTCGCATCAGTTTTCACGGAACATTTAGCCAAAAACCGTTTGCGCGCCAAGCGCCGGGCGAGCGCCAAACTTAAAGACCATAAACTACGGACCGTGGATGGGTGGGTTGGGGTGTATGCGTGTGTTAAGGCGGAAAGTTTTCGGCCCGGGGAACGCCCGAAATTCGCCCCCAATAAAAGAGATACATACACACCGCTCGCGTGCTGTTTCAATCCCGGAAATAATCAAATTGTCTCCGTGGGACAGAGCGCGCGTTATGTGGTCACGCAAACACCAGCCGAAATTAACTGATTTCCAAAGTTTCAAGTCAATCTATTCCATCCCCGTCGGTGGATAGAATTGTGTGAATAAATAGCAAAAAATTGAGTTTTTGGGTTGTTATCCTTGATGCATTTTGGACGAGCATGTTCCATGTTTCACGATCAATCTCCTCGTAAGGATTCGGTGATCAATACCCATGGCCTGGTGCGCGCGTGCGAAGGATTTATGTTAAATCCGTTTAGCTTCCATGTTGCAGGATTCTATCGGTCGTGTTCCGGCAGGATGATGCATCCTGCCGATATTCGCTTAATCTGCATCTCTGCTCCTCGTATATCCCATTTGTACAGTTTATTTGGAATATTTCCTCAACAAGAACAACTGCTGTTTGGATTAATTCAATTATAATCGCATAAAATTCATCTTCGTCAATAACAATTGCAAAGTTTTAATAAATATTCCTAATTTAAGCGCCGCGAGGAATTTGTACGAATAATTTGTGAAGCAATATCAACTCAAAAATGAACAATATTGCCTTCGCCAAATGATTTATTATTACATAAAGCGGCGTGTTCAAGTTCCACGCCATCCATCCGTTTCTCTCTTCTCTTTCGTTGAGGTCGCGATGGTAACTCGAGGAATCTTTGCGCAAAGAAACCGTAGCAAAACTCGCGCAAAACTTTCCAACGCTCTTGCTAACCCCTTGCTCTCCTTTTTGCATTTGCAATTCCAAACTTTTCCGCACCCTTTCGTCCTCTGGGGAGAGGAGAGCATCGGCAACTCGAGTTGAAAGCAAGTCATCGGCTGCGTACGGTTGCGCAAAAAAGAGAGTAAATGATTGTGTATCAATGCCCTCTTAACATAATTAACATTAAAATTCCGACCGACGTCAGATTTGCGCATTTCGCCTCCACTCCCTTAGCGGCGGCGAAACTTTTTGCAATTAATCAACTCGAAACAATCCCAATTCTTGTTAGGGCGTGTATGTGGTCGGGAAAGCGGAGGAGGGCGAAAAGGGAGGAATTTGAATTGTATATTAGGAGGCGGAGGCGTGGCAGGAATCGCAAAATCTTTGCCTGGTTTACGTCGCCGATTTGATTGGAATTAACGCGCTGACGAGAACGAAAAAAGGAGCATTTCAATCTTACACCCCAAAATCAAGGGAGGGAGGACATCGACCTCTATCTCCTCGCGCTGCGAACAATGTAAACAATCCTGGAGAGGAGCCGCGGCCTTTGTTAAACAGTCCTTTGACCCTTCGCTGTGTGCGGCCATCTTCGGTCTCAGTGCGGAGACGGAGGACAACAAGTGAAAGTTTGTTTTGCGCGGTCATAAGTGTATCGCCCACCGTCGAATGGTGCGCTTTGTATGCGATCGAGGTCACGCCAACGCCGACGTCGACGCCACCGAACGCGAAAGGAATTAACTGCCCGCCCATTGTCATCGCCCTCATCCCTTGCGCTATTTCCGGTTTGGCTGCGTGTGCGTGAAAGTAAAAGGACGAATAAGACGTTGTTCTTTTGATGAGGAAACTTGTCGCCAAGCGTTAATTACATAGTCATTGCGGATCCTAATGGATGTTGCGCAAAATATCCTTGGCATGACTCATAAATCCTTGTGTTGCTCGTTTTTCGTTTCATATTCATAGTTTTCCTGGCGCACGAATGGATGAATGAATGCAGCGACTTGCCTTTTTTCATTTTCTTCATCTCATTTACACCCGCCGCAGCACACGCGTGTGCTCAGGATGAATGTGTCGTCGAAAATATGAAATTCGTTGCGGCGTGCGCGCGCGCGTAGCAGGAGCAAGAGCATAGCAATATTTTCTATTTTATTACGAGTAATGGAATACTTAATAAAGTGCTATTTTATGATAATCGTAATTCAAAAAGCTGCCACCGAGCGAACACATACTACACACAATCCGGGTGGAGGGATGGAAACGTGCACGGCAAAATGCGATTCGGCTTTTGCGATCGACGATTTTATGCCACCGCTGCGCTGCGCGTTGCCACCCACATTCATCTGCGGAAATTTATATGTATGTTATGAACGAGTAGATAAAAGTACACGGCGCATGAAAAAATCAACGCAACAAACGGCAAGTCAGGGGAAGGGCGAAAGCGAAACGGATAAAACCGGGGCGAGTTTTTGAAGTAGGTACATTGCCGCGTCATGTATTATTCACTAATCTTTTACTTTTGTCGTTTTACTACCGCTGCTACTTTTGCTTGTTTTGCTTCGTGTTCTTGATTATTTTATTGTAACATGGAAAATATGGATGTGGAAGAAAATAGTGAATAAATTAGAATATATTATTTGCGGATATAAAACAACGCCAAGCATATAGTAGTTAAAACGATGAGCGAGAATGTCTGTAATTAAAATAAATAGTGTCTCAACTTGGCGCAAGTCATTTCATTTCTCTCCCCCCGAAAACGCAAGAGAGCAATGAAGGATATATGCGAAGATGAATGAATGTCGACGTCGAAAACTTTGCCCGAGCTAAAATTGAAGCGTCAGCTTCTTCTCCTTCACAGGCCTCGGTCGTCGCCTCGCGTCGTTAGCAAACTGCGTCCCCAATTTCCATCCCCGGCACATGATGGCTTGAATTGAATTTCGTCCTTTTTACGCATGCATATAAAATTCTCTGGTAATAAACACATTTATTGAACTATAAACAATTAACCTTTGCGTTGCGCGCGCCGGGGCCGAATCCAAACATTTTAATAGGATCAAAGGACATTTTGCGCTAGTGTTTTGTGTTTACGCATTCCGCAGGAAACGAGCTCGGCGCGGGGGTGAGAGGCGAAAGGAATTTATCTGCTGCATTGAAGTTAATTGAAGTAGACATAAATAAGGATGGGGTCGCACTGCGAGGGTATGTTAAGTCGAGAGTAAACAGTCCGAACAGTCTTGTGTTTAAATTAATCGTCCTTTAACCCCCCCACCCAGCATCCAATCCAGTAACCACTATCCATCCCAATGGGCGCGTACCGAGTAATCCAACCCCATTCCCCATTTGCAGCGATTCATCCTTCGCTTCACCACCGCCATCCGCATCCGGTTTTGAGCGGCGGAGGAAGGGCGAAGCGCTGCCATTAGCATTAATAAGCGGCAAATAGCGCGCGCAAGGTGTATGCATATGCATACGCTGCAAACGGTCGTGATCCTTAATCGAAGTTCAAACCTCAGGCTTGGAAGAGTGGGGAGCACGAACGAGGTTCAAGGATAACGGGCAAAAGAAGGAAGGATTGCGCCGGAATTGATTACGTTTTGATAAATTTCAAATCCATAAGAAATATTTCTATCTCCACGTAGTTTGGCTGCCGCCTGACCTCAATTCGTTTCCGACGTCCGCGTTCGCAGGCAATAGGGTCAAATTAATTTATCATCTTCCCTTTATTCTCCCTTCCATAACGCGCCATCACACCGCCATCTATAATGAATCACGAATCAGCGTTGCTCCTTAGTTTTCCGCGCACGGGCGACGAAAACAATTTTTTATTGCGATTTCATTCTTTGTCCACTTTGGCGCCATTTACTATTATTTTTTCCTTTCACAATTAAAATAAATTTATCGTGTGCGCGATATAATAAATGACGCTTTGAAGTTGCTTGCCTTGCCGGGGCGGGGTAGTTCGGCAGTTCAGCGGTGCCGTTTTGAACTTTATAAAAAGTTTGGCTGCAAAAGTCCTTCTGGACCACACGCCCGCCCGCGCAAATTGTTTTCCTTTCACACTTTCCTCCCCAAGTGCAATTCTCCACGGAACGGTGTGTTTAGATTGTATAATAATGATCCTTGCTAGGATATTGATTTTACGCTCAGAAATAAGTGCTGGGGATTTGTTCCATTTCGGTTAATGTAAGTTCGTAAAGCGGACAGCGTTGTTGATAAGGATAATGAGCGCATCGCAAACAAGTTGGCGGCACACGGATAGCACTAAATAGAAGAAGACGCCGTCCGCCGTTGGAAGAAGCACTGTATTTATGGAGTATGCCATCCTAATCTCAGGCAATTAAACTAAATTACTTCGGGGCTATATAATTATTTGTCTTGACTGGGATGCTATCAGCGTATCGCGCAATATACATATAATTGTTATGAGCCCTCTTATTTGCTACGTGATGTCATGTATTTATGTACATTTTTCGGGTTCTTAAATTTTCTACGCGGCGCGGCCCTAAAATATTTTCCTTCATGTTTGCCACTCGCCGCAGGAGTCGTCGACTTTCTCGAGTCGAAGTTCAATTTCGCGTGAACATCGAACATTACCGTTAAATTCTCATCGTCAATATGCCGACGTCGCTCTCTCCTACCTGAAATGCATGTGTGGGTGGCAGAGGGTGAGTTTGCCGGCGGCCAAAAAGAAGCCGGAAAAAAACAGCGCGAGCAAGCAAAAGCTCTTCTCCAACACTGACGCCGGCAGGATGTGCGTAAATTGATAAAATGCCGCTTAAAATTTGCTGCGTAAAGAGGCTTTTTTCAGTGTGTATTGAAAAGTGAAATTATTTCATTAATGCTTCCTTGCGTCTCCCATTTCACGCTTGTGCGCTCGTTCGTTGGCTTTTCATTAGCCGCTTAAAACTAATAATATAACTCATCATCAAGGTGCGGCGGGCGTGCCGGTGTGAGGGGTTTTGAAAGACGAGAAGTGAAGAAACCGCCAACTATCTTTTATTCATTGTATCACATCATCACAGCGCAAGCGAGCGGGACTTGTTTGACGAGGACGAAGGACGAAAGGACGAACGACATTAGCGATTGTGCACGCGCGCGCACAGGAGCTTTTGTCCTCGCGTCATCGCCGCTTTCCTTAACATCCGTCGTCGTCCTCGTCCTTTCTTGGACCATTGCAATAGAAAATGTGCATTATAATATGTGTGCTGCTCCTGCGCGCTCGCTCGCATACACCTTATATAGTATTATAATTCATTCATTTAATCGTTGTTCATTGTGTGCGACGATAACAATAGCGGTGATGGCGTTGTCGTCGGCGGCGGCCGCGTCATCCCCTATCGCTGTAAGGAAGAGAATAGAATTGCGAACGGGCGGAGAACGGAATAGTAGTGGCGGGCGGACAGAATTAACGCGTGCGGGCGGGCGAAAGGCGTAGTTTTACGCAGATGTAAAGCTGCTTGCCGCCGGGTGCTTATTAAATCGTTAAAGTTGCCGCCATGGAATGCGCGCACGCCCATCCCCCAAACGACAACGACGTGAAATAATTGGATAATTATATATTTTAATTCCTTCGGCTAGAAACGAAGTGGCGCGCACAGCATGAACTTGTGATTTAAATGTGCATTATAGCAACTAATCGGCTATCGTTTTATTCCTGCTGCTGCCTTCGTGCCGTAGTTTGCATTTCTTTCTTGGGAGTTTTCGTTTTCGGGCGGGAAAAACGCTTTCCTTGTACGTAATTTACGATGACAAAGAGCGGCGGGGATGGGCAGACGTTTGTGGGGGGCGGGCGGGGAATTTCGACGGCGGCGGGCGCACGCATTTTAAACGATTTGTCATGCGGGCCCGTCAGGACCACGCCGGCCCGAGTCCTTCCCTCCCCCGCGCCATTTCTTTAACTTTCGAATATATTTTGTTTTAATTTTGTCTCGTGCGAATATTACTAGAAAAATCCGTTTTAAGTGATTTCCTAGTATGGACGGACGGAGGAATCGATGCGTGTTTCGTTCAACCGTGGCCGAAATAGATTGATTACCCACCGATCGGTCAATGGCGGGCCAGGCTTTTGGAACCTTTTTTTTTTCTCCCCGGTATCCTTTCTCGCATCATGTAATCTCGACGTGGGTATTTATTTTTATTGATCACCCTCCTCCTGCGCTGTCCTTATTTCCTGCATTTTTTATTTTGCGGCTATGATTGGGTATTGTAATTAAAACGATTCCATATTTTATTTGGCGCCGACTGACAGCTTTAATTATAAAAAACGCGCCGGCGATAAAACATGGCGGAAAAGGAGCAGCAGAGAGAAGATTTTTAATTAGTGTACGTGACACTGTCACTGTTTGGACGGACACAACGATGACATCCGCTATGGGTGCCCCCGTCTGTGCCCGCGCATTTTATTTATGCATATCTATCAACATAAACAAGGCGAGTCATTATGCATAACGCGGTGTATGCTGTGCGTCTGCCGGTCTCGGTCTGCGCTGCTGTTGCTGCTCGCGCAAAAATTAATTAATTAATTAGAGAGAGCGCCGCAGCACCGCAGGACTCCTGCGTCTGCAGTGCGCATGTTAATGTTAATGCTGATGATGATGATTCTTACTAATAAAATGATAGACGATGCTACTCAGTAATGATTTGCGTAAATTTTTAGGGACTAAATATGCCCCAAAAATGTAATATCCAGGATTATCTTGAAAATCCAATTTTAAAGAAAATATTAAGTATTACAAAGCACGGAAATTTCAGATTTAATTGTATTGCGCTTTGATCTTGGCATGCCATTGATCCCCTTTTGCCTGCGTGCGCATTTTCCCACCGACAATTGATATTTTTGCATCCTTTCTCGTTTTTTGCAATTTCAATTCCGACAATACCGATTGTCAAATCGTATCGGCAAGTTTATATTTAGGATTTATTCAAATCGGATTTGTGTCGACACGGTAAGTGCACTTTAGAGTCGCTAACAATGTTGAAGTGCGCCACGTATCCTTTTTCCGGGGCGCGCGCGCGTCTTCTTCTTTATACTGAAATGATTTTCCGATCAAATTAATTAAATACAGATCAAATTCTTGCTAGGAATAATTTCATTCGCTTCATGAATTATTAAACGTCGTGCGGAAACTAAGAGGTCGAAACTATTAATAACGCGGCTAATTGCAGGCGGGCCGATGCGACGACGCGACGGCCAACCGAATACATTAATACATTAATCGCGAATCACTAATTGTCTATTAGCGTGGGCGCCCAAGTGTTTCGGCTATGCAAATACTCCGCTGCCTATTTGTTGTTTCAGCGCCGCAGAAGCAGCGCAAACAGCGCAAAGCATTAGGGAGTGGAAAGAACAATATTTTTTGAATTTACATCACGCGCACCACTTTAACGAGTTGTTGCCTGCTGCATCACCATCATCATCCTCGCTGCGGATGCGTTCGAAGTGAAGAATGAAAGTTTTGAGGCTTCAACTCTCAAAATGAGTTCGTTTCATTTCGTATGTTGCTTCTTCTTCTTCTACAATCCACTGCGGAAAATTGAGTTCTGGCAGTTTTTCTCGTCAACTTTTAATAGGAAAAATTGGTACTTAAATAAAAATAGCAAATTTCAAATATTGTCTCCGAAATTAAACAAATTCATTAGCTGATAAGCATTTGAATAACTTCAAGGAATAGTTTTTCGTTTGTGGGAGATGGTTGAAGAGATGGTGAATTATATTCGGTACGTGCGCGGAGAGCGGGTATTCATTCGTTCCACCGAGGAGGAGAGATATCGTCGCGCTTGTTGAAGCGAAGACTAACTACGGGCATACGTCTTCGAGAGTGGCCCGCGCGCGCGCGCGAGCAGTGCGGTGGCGAAGGGTTTAACAATTCATTTCACGAACAACGGGCGACACGTCGCTTCCATCCCGTGCACGCGCGTCGCCCATGAATGATGAAGATCGTCGTCGCCACGATGACGCGCATCTAATAAAGTCCTGTGCGGCGTATTCCCCTCTGATTTTTAGGATGCAACCGGAAATAAACACTAAAACAACGCCAACGCAACGGGGCGAGAATGAAAAGCTCGTTTTCCGCGCTGATCACTTCGTTGCGGTAACCGTTTCAATTTCGCGTATTCACGAGCTGGCAGGGTGGCGACACGCAAACAATTTGATGCATTCGAGATAAATATAGCACCGAATGCAACTCGGCGCGCCCGAAGTGAAAATCTCCCATTTGTATGGTAAAACATTCAACACTCCCCGACTTCATTAGTAACCGCAACGGGGCGAGCCGGCGCGCACCCGCACACACATGATCGGAAATACGCACCGCACCACAAATTTCGAAGTCAAATAGAGCACCGGGATATTGCGCGATGCGGAAAAAAAGCGCGCGAAAGAGGTCGGAATTGCGCTTAATATTTATTTATCACCGTGTGCGTTTGGAGTGCGGAAAAAACCAACCCACACAAAATTCTGTGTGGAGTGAAAATAAAAGGAAAATGGGGCAATTAACACTCCATCCATTGAGCGATTTGGATTGGGGGCATGAATCCTTTCGAAAGGTTTGGATCTTTGGTTTTTCTAATTGCATAATATTATCATTTTTTATCCGCGCGCAATCTTTGTGCTTGGCTTATTATTATTATTTTGAATACTTTTACGTCTCTAACGAGATGTTTAAAACTTTTAATAACCTCTTCGGCAAAGACTGTTCCGGCGCTAAAAGTGTGGATTACTGCCGGTCGTTGTGTCGTCGTGTTGTGTTGAATGGAAAGTTTCGTGGGCTGATTTTTATTTTTGTTTTGTCGGCCCCCACTGGACGAAAAAGTCAAACACGAGAGAAAGGAGTGCAGCGGCGCGAACAAATGAAAATAAAAATCAGCGGAACGGCGCGCGCCGCGCCGGCGGAACGCGCGCTGTGGCGCTTAGAATTTAGCTGCCCTCCAAACTCAATAGAAACTCTTCGCGCAGCAAAAACCCTCGCTGCGCGCTTGGCGAAATGGGAAACAATCATAATAATGTGGATATAATACGACCTCGAAACTTTTTGCCTTCCTCCCTGCTCTCCCCTCTGCATGTGGGAGTAATTATAAATTTTGTTTGTTTGCTTTTTATTTCTTCGCGTTAATAATTTCTTGCAATTTTATAAATTTAATTTTGCCATAACACAATTTTCAATATTAATTTATGCCCTTCGGGAAATGCAAATTAGTGTGCGTACACATACCTACTACCCGTATGTGGATGGATGGATGGATTTTGCAGTCGTTTTTGGCGTGCGTCGATATTGAATTACGAAATTACGCACAACATTACTTGCGGCAACAAATTCATACCCAAACCGCCCGACATGTAAATAACGAAATGAGGTTTGCCAGAACGTCGTCGTCGTCGTCGGGAGGTGTGTGTACTCAACCCGAACGTAAACAGCCCGCCAGGAAGTATAAATTAGGCAAAGAAGACACACGACCGACTCCTCCTGCGTGCCGTCCATTAATGAGGGAGGATATGTTGAAAGTTCAATATTTAGCGCGAATTGTGCAAATACCTCACAAATATTTGCCCCGGCGCAAACTTCTACTACACGCACCCGCACTGCATGCCGCTCGTCGATAATTGAACGTATGTTATTTGGAAAACATAACATACCTGAAATTAATTTTGGCGCGAGCAAATCAAATTTTTCTCCTGAAAAAGACAGTCGACATTTTTTCTTGCTACCAATTCCGAAAAGAAAACGCGTGTATGGATTTGCCACGCTTTTCAGCACCGACGCAACCACCCTCGAAATAACAACAACAACAGCGGTGTGGTGCGGTGGTGCTGGTGGGTGTTGTGCGGGGTGGCAACATAGGGTGGATGCGTGTCAGGAGCATATGCAACATTTTAATATGGAAAAAAAATCTCGGGGGCGCGCACAAACGCCAACACCCATTGCACACACAACATGGCAAATGACAAAAACGTCGAGTCGACAATTCGGTGTGCGTGGGTGTGTGGAGGCGCCGGGCGCGTAGGCACGCACGCGGAAAACGGATGAGGGCGAGAAAAACGCTCGCTACCGAATTGGTTGCGGCGGTGGCGCGACGGTTATAATATCAGTTCACAAATAACACATACACATTGCATAAATCCGTCTTGCCAAAATGTTAAAATGCTGAATTTATTTTCTTTGTTTTGTCATACGTAAAGGAAAGAAATCCTGCGACAAAATCAAACCGATTATTACGAGTAAAGTGCCATTAATATGCACCCGTCAATTTACGCACGTTGCGTGCGCGTACGATTATAATTTATGGCCCGGCCATTAAGTGTTTCCACCTAATATTAAATCTTAATCGTACATCTCTCCCACCAACCCTACCCAACGGGGGCGGCAGTTTGTTTTCATGTTTTCATTCTGTTGCCGTGTAATTCTCCATCGTGGTAGTTTTCGTGTGACATGCAAGCCACAAGGCGAACGTAAAATTCATATTTTTACATTTCCAAAACGGATACCGGAATCCTTGTTAGCATTTGGTAACAAGTTGGAGGACGGAACGGGGTCCATTCAGCTAGAAAGACAAGCTTGCTGTATTCCCAGGAGACAAACAACCAGCGCCGGGGAAGCCGCAGCAACAAGACGGTCGCTGGCGGTGATGCTCATCGCGGTTACGCGAAGAAAACAATACACTTCAATTCCACTCGAATTCCCACATCTCCCACAACTCCTCCGGCCGTCGGTCTGTCCGTCCGTTCGTTGCCTTGTCCATCCGGTAGCATCCCTTGCGCAGCGCGAGTGTATTCCTTGTAGGACCGAGAGCCAGCCAACAACTATGTTGCCGCTTGTCGTCCGGATTCGGTGCGTTTCGTCTCCAGTGTAATAATTACAGATCGCAATCTCGGCGAACACCACGGCCATTGTTTCTATTTCGGGGAGGGCGCAAGGAATAGTTGTGAGATGGGTTGTGTCTCGAAGGACACACGCGCCACAAGATATTACCAACTGGCAATATGAAAATATGTTTCATTCAAAAATATAAAGTCTGCGCGCGCTAAATATTCGAATTTGATGAGTACCTTGATGCGATTTGACTGCGTAATTAATTGCGCAGATATAAATTATTTATTTGGAATCAGCTTCCGTCTTTCTCCCCATGTTCAAGCTTTGGCCATTAACATTTAATGAACGATGAATTTTGAATAAATGCCTATTAACAAATGCGTTTTGTTTTGTTGCAGGTGAGCGCAACACGCACAACGCGAAACAAGGTAAATTCCGATGGAAATATTTAATCCACTATTGAAGCAATCCAGGATTAACTTTGACGGTTGTCCCTTTTGGTACTTCCTAGAAATTTCATTCAACATGTTTTTTTCGGGCCGTTGCAAACAAAATCGATACGCGCCAACGGTTATTGCTCACGTTTCTGTTTTATTTTTGGTTTTTATTAAAACGAAACGTTTCGCTCGTAGTACGTGTCGTCCACTCTGTCACCAAAACTATATAATATCATCTCTATGATTTTATTGCTTGATTTTATTGTCCGGCAATAAATCTAACTGCTGCTATTTCGGTGGTGCAATTCGAAAAGAATATGAAGGATATCCTGTTTCTCGCCCAGCATAAATTCCAATAATTACTTGGCGTAATTTAAACTTTCTCAGCCTGCCAAATCTCTGAATTTGTCAGCGGAAAACAAGAAATTATTACAAAACTTACGCGTTTTCGACGCGGGCGCCTGGAAAAAAGTATAAAATCATATAAAAAACGCGCCCGCGAAGCTTTTGGCCAATGCCATCGGGCAAATGAAAAACTTTTCATTGCTCTTCTTAAAAAACAGACATTAAGAGCGGAGTCGCGTTCGCGAATTTGTTTTGGCCGCCCAGGTAACAACGTCTTATCTATATACCCAAACACTTCTCTTGCCTCTGCTACCTACCTCTCTGAGAGCCGAAAATTCTGTTTGGCGACGACGAATCGTAAGTGAAAAACTTTTGCGCTAGGAATGTAAATGGAAGTTGTTGAAATTGAAAAATTCCATACACGCGCGCACACGAATAATATGTTAATTTATCGCCGCGCCGCAAATTTTTGCCGCGAAAAATTTAATGCGAATTTATAATATGCGTAGAAGGGTGAGGAGGATGGGAGGAATGTAATGCATTTAAATCATGGCATTTAAGTTTTGGGTGGCCGGTTGCGAGGGGCGGGCAGTTGGCGTGCGGTCAAAGTCGGCGTGCAGGCCTCCCCCCCCCCCGTCGGCGCCGGCCGTATTCAAATCGCATTTTAATGAAGCCTGGACGCAGCTGACCGGAAGCATAATACGGGGGCCCGCCTGAGAGATGAATCATTCGCTGTCGTCCGCTTGGCCAAGTGGCTCGCACGAATTTATCGCTGGTCATTAAAACGGAGACGAAATCTTTTTACAAAATTACCAAGCATAGTCATTGGGATAGGGGATAAACTGGACCTAGCCTAATATATAGGGTCCTGCGTGGGAAGTTTCCGCCGGTTGGCGACGGTGGAGAGGGTTGTAACTAACGCCTAGCAGAGCACACTTATAAAATTCGGTGTTGATGTAGGCGTCGGGCTATGTCTAACGAACCACTGCCACTTTATCATCATCAACAAACCTCTCCCGTCGCGCCGCACCGCGCGAGTTTACCAAGGGGGGCAATCTTGAAAGTTCTCTCGCTCAAAGTGCAGAAAGTTTTGTGTTTGAAATACATAAACATGCAACACGAACGAACGAACGATGCGACGCCGGCAGACGGGGGTGGCACGAGAAAGAGTAAGAAGAATTTAGAGCTTGAGCGCAGTTTTTCGCAAGCACGGGGCTAATAACACAATGAAGTCGCAAAACGTGATGGTTAAGTGGCTATTAAAGTTTTAATTTGTTGTCTAGCCCAGAAGTGCATTGCCAGGCAAGGATTTTTACGAAATAATCAACTTTCCAATAGGATTTAATTAAGATGAATAGCTTTTATTCAAAGAATACATAATGTGTTTTAAAAAGTGTAGTCTGAAAGCTATTAAATTCAACACATATTACCCTTGCAATGACAATTAGGCGGCGCGGCCATAAATAACAATAAATTACACCTAAATAGTTACAGTTGCGTCAAAGACACCGTTGCATTTACCAGCCATATATATGTCCGGGCTGGCTGGTTGGCTAGCTGGTTGGCTGACTGGCTGGCAGACGGATGGGCGCTAGCCAGGACTCACCCCCGCTCTCTCCATTACGCTGGGGCGGCTCCTCCAGCGCACACGCTATCGATCTCTCGCCGGCGCTCGCCGCCACGACTGCCGCCGCCGCCGCCGCCGCCCTGCTGCCCTACTCTCCGGCCATTGCGATTCACCAAATACGTTTTTATTATCCTTTTAAGTAAAATCTCTCAATTCTTATCCCTGAGTAAAAAATTGCAACTTTAAACGTGTTGCTTTCTATTTATTTGCAACGGTGATTGGCGCTGAATGCATGTCGACAGCACCCGTCGATGTCGAATAAAATCCAGGATAAAATAATCAAATATTTACATCCCCATTTGCCGTGCTTCCATGCTCTGCGACGGTGACGGTGGTGGTGGCACAACTATCCAACCACCCACTCTATGTGCATGTATATCGATGATTTCTGACAATGTCGCGTTCTTTCGCTCACCGTTGCCGGCAGGAAGTTATTCGACGAATGCTATACGGATGCGATTCCATTATGTCATAAATGTATTATGCAACGATTACCTTCGCCTCTGCGCACTACATGCAAATATCCTGATTTTTCACACTCGATTCATGGAATTAATACTATTCGTGATTTTCGTATTACTTTTCGAATAAGTTGCATTACGGCGTCGTGAAAGAGAGCTAGCTCGGGGGTCATATTTTCCGCCGAGTAATTACATAGTTGACGTTTCTAACGAGGCGGTAACGAGGCCGGCCGGCCGTATGTGTGTCAGTAGCTTGATTTATTTGCTAGGATTCAATGGCTGGGGCGCCCCATTGAAAACTGTTTCAATAGGACGGCTGCCGCCGCCAAGAACCCTCTCTCTAAAGGTGCCACTGATTTTATAGCATGTCCTCTTAAAATTTGCAAAGAAAACTATTTAAAAAATCTGTGTTTTATATAATTTTCATTTCATTAAATTGGTTAGTTTTTTTGTATCCTTACAGGATATTCTCCAAGGATTTAGTGCCACGTTTTGGGTAATTTTAGAACAGGCAGTAGAAGAATATAGACTATTCGTTTATTCGCAAGAGAGTATTTATTACCTCTTTCTGGAGATGATTTCAAATGCGTTTTCATTCACATTGCGCTCGAGCGCTCGCGTTGAATGTTGAATGGCCTGCGCCCGTTGCGCATGATAAACTGTGACAAAGAATGCGCGCGCCGTAAGCTATATCAAATAGCATCAACTACTGCAGTAAAGTACTGATTAAAGCCAACGCGTTTTTCGTGTTTTATTTCTTGTTGTTCCTCCACCACATGCTGTTTAAGTATGTGCAAATAAAACTTTTGCTAGCGCGCAACCGAAAAACGAATAACTATCGCCCATATCCACTCAGCGCGTTCACTACTTTTGCGTTGTCGCCTAGTTTTTCACGTCCATCGCTTTGTTTTTCACACATACATCACTTATACCACTGGCGTTGCAAACGTTTCCATTTATTGCGAATCGAAGTGTAATGCGTTAATATATTACCAATGTTATCGAGATGTAATTGCTTGTCAAACATGCCGAATAGTTTTCCCCTTGAGCTGCGGTTGAAGCCGGCGAGGATTTCGTCCTTGCTGCGAAACGAGTTCCGGACACAGTCGGTACATTAGGGTCATAAACACAAAGAAACTTTTGAAAGTAGTCCAGCCAAGGATGGAAAACGGCCAGAATGTAGCCGGGGAGGGTTGGCTCCATTCCGGCGAAATGAAGCGCATCGCAGCCAGTGACAACGCGGTGATGAATCAGTATTGTTTTTACGCGCGCTGCTTTTCACTGCCCTGTTTATATCGTTTCGTCCTTGCGTTCCTTGCGCTTTAGTGATATTTTATATAATTTACGAAAAAACTACCTACTACCTATTTCTAACGCAGTTTTTCGCCCACGCTTTTCCTGTCTTTGCAAAAGACGAAACGAAGCAGAGTTCCGCTCGAACGTCGAACGCCAAACTATTTCCGTTTGCAATATCGGCAGCGGCGGCGGCAACGGCGGCGGCGGCGATAAATTATTGCAAAAATTTTTGGCGGCGGCCAATTCCGATCCCCGTCCAGTGCCCAGCGTCCGTTACGCTCCATAACGAACGCCGCACAGAAAAAGTATATATGGCACCGTTATACACGTGTTTCCATCCGCTCTTCTCGTTTTTTCCCCTCTCGCTGATGCTGGTGGCTCGTGCAACAAAGTTTGTGTAAATATCCCTTCGAATTTCGTTCGCACGGTGTGCGACGCGGACGACAGGTTGATTTGCCCGCCATCCTCCCTCCCATCCACCCCGCAAATAGAGTTGTATTTTATTCGATTTATATCGTAATTTGTTGTAGTTGTCCAGCGCCGCGTGCGCGTTTTTTGCGTCCGGAATAATAAAAAAACGGAAAACGTGGTGAAAAGAAAATCAAGAAGACCTGGCCCCGAAAATTTGGCACACGATTTAGTATTTAATATTGCAACTATAAATGTTCTTTATCAAAAATTTATTCGGGCATGAAATATTAATTTTATTCTCGTATTTGTGTTGCAATAATACATGAATTTTATATAAACTAAGTTAATTAAAATGTTCGACATTTTGCAATTACGCGCTGCGAATAAATATTAATATTAATCTTTGGTAATGATGAAAAAATAATGACTCATAACATGTGCGCTTCATGTTTCAATTAAAAAGTACGAATTTAATCAAGCATGGACGGACATTATAAATTTCGTTAACGCTGATGCCGGGGCTGCGGTGTTGGATCGCGGAAATTACTATTTATGATAATTTTCATGCGGCATGAGCGCCCAGTTTGGATGGATGGATGGATGGAATATGTCATTTCGTTTTAGTATCAACAAAACGACTATTTTGTTGCTGTCGGCGTGCGTTCGCAGCGCGCGAGCAAGAACCGCAGTAATATTGCATGAAACTATTAAAGCAAACAAGTTTCATCAATGCATACACATGTATAATATAGACTCGGAGTATGTGGCGCAGAAGGCAAGGATAATACGCGCTGGTGCCACCGGCAAGGGATTGCAGGCGTTAATTTTCGGGTATATTGCTTGATGAAATTTCCGCTCAAACCGTCCGAAATTTGTAATTTAATCCTTGCGAAATTTTAAATCAATAATTAAGCATGATTTCGACGTTGTTTTTTAAGCATATTTATAATAATGTTAGCTACACAACACTTGGTTTGTGTGATGTAATTCTAATTCATGTGTGGAGGAGGGGCGGGAAAGTTATGCGTGAGAAAGTTTATAATGACGGTCCACTCACTAGTACGTCGTCAAAATGTCGAATAATTCACTCCTGTCGGCTCCGGCGCGCCGCTACGGCGTCGTTCTTCTTATGCGTGTGTGCCGTCCATCCGCTTCCACAAAGTTTACCTTTATGACAAACCCCTCGCTAACTATTTGTTAATTGAGTATTAACATACTAGCAGCTAGAAAGTTTTTCGCCCGCCATTTCTCTTATCAATCGAATTTTACAAGTTGTTTGTTGCATGCGCAATAAATTAAACGTCCGCGTAAACATATCTTTATTGCACTCGCCTTTCGATAAAAGAAAGTTTAAGGATAAATTCGTCTTCAGACGCGGGTGGCGAATAATATAATTTACGTTCGGCAAGTTTACAAGCGTGCATTGTCGAATGATTAGTTGCAGGCAGCCGGTTTTATGTCAGTTTTATTTATTGCCTAAATATGCGCGTACGGTAAAATTGCGTTTTATTCCGATTTCAAGTATCCACCATATAATAAAGTTGTAAAATTGTAAAGATTCTTTGCTGTGAAATCAAAGTCCCCATCGATATGGTAAAACGTGATAAATGCACGAGTCTAGGATGAATAAAACGAAAAAAGATTACATGAAAATAACATGAAACGCAAACGCAAACGCAAACAGGAACGCATGTTTGATGGACGTTGATAAATTGCTGATTGCGCTTCCGCCATTGTCAGGTTTTGAAACGCGATGCGGTCAACGCACGCACGTGACATTGTCGTGCCTCGCCGGGCCGTTATCCTGCGTGGCGTCTGATGCCCATTGTGTTATCCGCTTTTGCATTTTTATCCTTCAATTATCAAAACGCGTATAAATCACTGACGAAATTACAAAATTACACAAATATCATAAAAATTGAATCAAATTAAACTACATTTTTTGTGACCAAACTCAATTTTCCCTGCTGTCGATCCAATTTGTTTTTCTTGCGTTCGTTCAGGTGGACGAATTTCTCCCCGCCGAGTGCATCCGACTGCTTTGCAGCAAATTACAGCCGCAATTTCCATTTGTTTTGCTTTTTTTCCTAGCCGCTCCCTACTACAACCTAGCATTTGTCTCTCTCTCTCCTTCTCTTGTTTGTTGATTACGCTCGTAGATTTGATATTCGATGATTGCATGCAATGGCATTAATGATACCTAGCGGGCGCAGAATGAAAACAGTATGAATATCGTATGAATACAAACTCCGCTATGAATACCATCTGGAAAAATAACCGTAGAGCGCTAAAGAAAATAGAAACATTTCGAATGCGACAATGGATGAAATAAGAAAACGGAGCTGGTCGTTTTCATGTTGTGATTGGTTTTGCCGCACGCGCGTGGGGGCTAGAAAAACAAAGCCATAAACGCGGATTGTAATTCCATTTCTGACATAAGTATTTTCATCAATTTGAAGTGCTTGAAAACAATAGGTTTATCAAAATATTTAAAAAATTACATGCTTTGAAGAATACTAGGTGATATTCTATAGGACGTTGACGGAATACGTAAACCACAAAGAAAACGAGAAGGAATCAGCAATATCCTTTCTTCGTCGCCGACAAAGAAATATATGCGAATGCTGTGGTCGAGAGCGACAATCGCCAACTCGTTTCTTCCACACCTACGCTGGGTAACGACTGCCATTTATTCTCTCGACACGCCAGCCGCAACAAAAGCGTGGCGCAAAATGACTTTTCGATGAAGCGAAATTGGAATATAAACAACACTCATGACCATTTTAAATTCGCGAGCTATATAACGGCAAGGATAAGAATGTTGCTGGGAAAGATCAGAAGGACGAGGCGCTTAATTAATTCCGGCGATTTGTTGCGCGAAATGAAGTTATTTATCTCCGCTTGAGGACTTGTTTAATCCGACAATTACTAATGATGGACACTGGATCTAATTATTGGGCGGCCGCGCGTGTAAAACTCGACTCAAACATTCCTCTCCCCAATGCGCGTTTCGCAGCGATGCGATCCCCTGACCGGTCGGTCGGTCGGTCGGGCGGTTGGCGCAGTAGAGGATTCCAGCCAACTCCTCTATAAGCGACCGCACTATCGTCGCTCGTTGTACAAGCAACTATCCGTCCGTCCCGGAAACTCGAAGGATTCCGCGCACAGCATCCTGAATTGCAGTATAGCGGTTTGCTTCTCCAAGGAGGGAGGCTGGGTGTTCGATCGTAATTTATTATTCGCGGGCGCCCGAACTAGAATCTAATTTACCGTTGGCGCGCACATATTGCATTGGCCAATAGCAAATTGGGCGGTGTGAGTGGTGGAGGAACTCGGCCGTTGGCGGCTAGACAATTACTGGAATCGCTGTTTATTGCTTGATATCGCGCGGAATCAATTCCTGCAAACGGCTATCGAACAAACTGCGCAATACCCTTCCTCCAAATAATGTTTTCAATTTAATATTTGAATATTATTAAATTTCTGGCAATAAATACCGTGTAATACCTGTTAGTGAAGGGCTCGATAATGGTTCATCTCTTAATCATCATAAATCACCGGTGGTCAGGCCTCCTCCGCATGTTTGTTATGTTAGTTATGTGCAGCACGCTTCCGTGTTGCACATATTGTCCTGCATCTCGGATGTTGCCGTCAACATCCTGTTTCGGGTGCTAGATCACGCACGCACACGTAAGATCGCCGATGCGGTAATAGAGTAAAAGCCCAGGGTATGGTGGTGCTCGACTATTGTCCTGCATGTATCATTGGTTACGCACATCGGCGCACGTCGTCAATGGGGCTGTCAACATCACCGTTTTGCTCTGTGGTGTTGCTCCTCAATTGATTGACCGCAAAAATCGTCCGCACAATTTCGAAGGACATTCAGTATGTCGAGGGGTGCGTGCATGGGAGTAATATTCATGGCAACATCTGCCATGCCGGAAATGACCGCATATTGTCGTCGGGAGTACATTATGATTCGCTCCTTAATAATCATCACCACTTAGCCAGTCAGAATCAATACAGCTTCATTAGCTCTTGACTACTCTTCCCCGCAACCTCCTCCTCCTCATCATCATCAAGGACTATTCATTATTTATATCGTCGCTGCGCTGGTGCGGGTGATTTACGCATCGCAATGGGATGCGTATTGTTTAATTCGCACTTTCCGAAGCGGCGCGCGAAATTAAGATATATCTCACGTGGGCTTAATTTCGCAGATGCGCACATATATCTCTTCGCACGTCACAAGCTCTCGCGAGCACTCGCGCAAGCAAGGAAATCGAGAGAGGAGGGAAAGAGATCCGGAAATCCACACGTATAAACCATCCCACCCACTACTCGTTCCTTCACTGGCATGCGCCTGCCTGCGGTCGGTCGGCAAGTGGGCAAAATCCTGCGGATCAGCGCAGAAGAAGTAGAAGACGGCAGCTGCGGCGGTGAGGAGAGTGGGAGTTGATTAATGATACGGAATCAATTTGTACATCTTAAGCCTCGTACGTTTGGATTTCGCCAGGTATATCCTTCCACTTCAAACCGTTGAGCAACGTGTGCTACGTTACTCATACGAAGTGGAATAAGATTCGTCCTGGAAAAGAAATATTTAAGGAGCACCAAAATCATAAAACAACAAAACAATATTCCTAATGAAGTCAGAAGCTTGTTGAAGGTACTCGAAATGAATCGAAGATTATTATTAGTTTTTTTTTCTTCGTCGCTTTGAAATGGCTAAGGTTTTGTTTCCGTGTACATATTGCACGCCTTGCTGGCGAGAGCAGGGTAGGCGGAGAATGAGAGGATGTTGGCACAACTAAACAAACTTCCTCGGCCCCGCTCGCTGACGACCGCTGCTGAGAACGGAGCAGGACGACTAGGATAATATAAATAGACGAACAAGCGCTTCGTCCCCTCGTTCGTTCGTTCGGCTCGTTCGAATTGGTATATATTAAAGAAAACTAATACAAAAACTTTTCCTATTTGCCATCCTGGCTACCCGCCGCGGCGGTACATTTGCTACCACGTTTTTTTCTCTCCTGTTCTCCGGCGATCGAGTTTTACTCCACTTTTACGTGACGTGATATTTGATTGATACCGAGCCAGGGAGCTGCCTCGTCCGCGTTTGATTAATGGACGGGCGACCGCCGAGATGATCAGGACTATTTGTTGTTGTGTGATCCCCGCCGTACTTTTACCCCCTGCTGACGATATTATATTTGTTCGCCGCGGACATTTTTAACATTCGAATCGATTTTGCTGAGTGGCAACACGAGGAGGCGAAATAACACCGATAATGCAAGGAAAACACCAAAAGAAGACGGTCGTCGTCGTCGTCCTCGCCGTCGACAGCGAGGCGGTAACACAAACAACAAAACGAAAACTAGGAACGCAAGCTAGGATTGCACACACCCTCCGTTCGCAAACGGAATAGTATTCGTTCGTACAGTGAAAACATCCTCGCTTCGATAATATCGTCGGCTTGGAATCGAACAAGTTTTACGAGCTGCTTTCTGCGGTTGCGTCCTTACTACGTTCGCTCCGCGTCTCCCACGCCCCCTTCCTTATCATTTTCGTCTTTTATAACTTTTCGCCTTGTGGCGGGCGCGCTGCAGTCGGGAGCGATCTTAATTCTCTTGTTTTCCCCCTCATCGACGCTGCGTTTCGAATGCAAATGCGATTGCGTTGCGGTCGCTTTCTAATCAAGCCCTTCGATTCCTTGCTGTTGGGAATCGAATTAGGAATATTTTGGTGTGCGCAGGTTTAATAGATAATAACGCAACGCCACGTCCACTTCGCTTCTCTCGTCCTTTATTGGATGAGCGCGCAATACTTCCACTGCTCGTCGATTGCTTCTTTCATTAGTTTTCAATATTACGAGTCATCGTTATTTCCGTCATTGTGCATTGTCGAAGTCGCACATTCACGCACAGATGCGAAGAAGGTCCTTCGTTCGTTCCAACCTCGGTCCTTTTCAACGGCGTGGTGCGCGCTCTCGGATTCGTTCACGCTTCACTTCGTTTCGCATCCGGCACTACTTCTATCCTCTTCAGCCCATGCCAGCCAGCAGGTAGCCGACGAATAGTTCCATGCATTCTCCGACCACCTCTCTTTGTGCACAAGAGGGAAATTCTCGAGAGAGTGAGAGACGAGAGGCATGCGGAAAAGGAAAGGATTCTTATTTAAATTTTACCTCTTCCACCTGCGCGTGTGTAGTGGCTGCCTCCTACGTTCAAGGATAGTGGTGGTATTTGAAAATGTGCATTGTGCAAAGCAATAGTAGAAGGACCTTTTCGCAGCATGTTGCACACGCATCGATTCCTCTGATCCTTTTCCACCAAGGGTCTTTTTTTCGTCCGTCGTGTTGCCGCCACTCTTATTGAATGTTATATACTTTTGGCGTTGGAAAGGTGCAGGGATGGAAATATCCATAGCCGTCTAGACGAAGGATGTAATATGGTAGAATCGCCAATAAAATAAGGAAATTGATCGCGGGGATAAAATACTTACTGCAAAACGAACGCATAAATAATTGAAAAAACCGAGAACGGAGGAGGAAAAGAAATAAAGCACGCAAGCATACAAGAACAAGTGGATGTATTAATTTAGTTATGTTTTTGACTGGTATTTTTTGTCTCTTCGCACCAGTGCTCCAGAGTAGATCTCTATGCGCTGCGCATTGATATGCAAATTGCATCGTCGCGCATTCACCATTTATAGTGCTGATGCCGAGGAATTGTGCTTGCAATGTTGATGGCGACGTGTGTAATTTTTGTATGCCCTAAAAAATTCTCTATAACACTGTCTCGTAAGAACTTTTGGAAACTTGATAGAATTTTAGTGATAATGGTAGAAAATGAAGGATTATCATACATAGGTACCTAATCCGGCAGTCTGAAAACACCGACACATTAATCATCGGCCAAAGAGTTTAGCACTAACGGCAAACAATTGCATTGCATTTCGATGCATATAGCATACACATGTGCATTAACCCTTCGGCAAATAAACATAATGCCCAATTTTGGGTGAATAGCGAACAGTAATAATAATAATATGAGCGTACATTTATTAACGATAGAAACTATTGCGCTGCGAGCGCTTAACGCTTGGGCTAATGCGAATTAATGTGTGCGCCACTATTGGGGGAGGAATAATGCCCAAAATGCACACAATAACTCTCTCGCTATTTGTTGCTATTGTTTTCCGTGTTGAGTCGCTACCGCAATGTGTCAAATTGCAATAAATAAATTAACTTGATTTCATTAACGAATAAAATTTAACATTGCGCACCACACACTACACACGCGGAAAGATAATTATCTTTATTTGGTGTACAAGGATAACGGATCGCAATGGCAACATGGTTTAACGTCGAGTACAACATCGGTTGGCGGACATGTTCGAGTGCGGTTCACGCCCGCAGGTAAACCGCGAGCATTGTTGGCATGCGGGGGGCGGGCGGGTGCGTACGGTCAGCAGCACGGGCGCTCAGGAAGTGGCCATCAGGACATTGTTGGCGCTGCGTCCCGGAAATAAGCAGTAAACGGCGACCACTTTGGATTATCGCCTTCGCCACCGATTTGAATTTATTGCATTACGTACATTTCGAATAGTTTTTCTTGCATGTCCGCTGCGAATTGCGTTATGATGCAGTCAGATAGTGGAAAATGTACAATTTCCATTCGTCTCTCATACGCAAAGAGGAAAATTGAAGGCAAACGGCAGAAAGCTAGGCTAGGCATGTTGAAACATGACTATTTGCATTCCCAGATGCATTGAATACATCATGTTACAACTCCACCACTCTATATAATGCACACGTCGAAAAAGAAACTCGTCGGAAAATGTGAAACCTGCACAGGTGTGTAAAAAATTGCTCGAAATAAGAACAAAGCACAAAGAGAGAACAAAGCAAACAGTTCGAATTGTGCAGCGATCGAATTCCTTTTTTCTCTATATCAAAAAGAGCGCAAAAAATAATTACGTATGTTAATAATAGACTAAGACTTCACAATGCAATTAAATTGATTTTCTTCCATATAGATAAGCAAATCCATGTATACCATATCGCTATCGCACTTTATCAAAGCTAATTATCCTTGCCTTATCGTGCGGGTACTCCTTGTGCATTGTGGATGTGAGCTGCTCGTTTTATTCCGCCGAGATTTGGTTGCGACGCGCATCCCGAATCCCGAACGTCGAATTAAACCACTAACTAAATCGTGGGCGGCGGCGGCCTGCCAACTACCACTACGCGCGGAGATATTCCGCTAACTATAAAATCAATATGGATCACACATTGTGTATGGTGCATGTGTGAGGCGAATCCACCTACGCCGCATGCATGATCCCATCCTGACAAACTCCGCGCGCAAAATAAATCGCGGCGAGGACGAATGGATGGATGCAAATTAGGACACGCATCCGCTGTACACTATGTGTGTATCGTTGCAAAATAAACCCCGGCGATAATTGTCCAGCGCTGCAAATTTGGGCAATGTCTCCTGGGCTGTTATCCTTTAGAGGATTAGAATTTTCGCTCAACTTTAATTGCTTTGTAAAATATCTAAATTATATAAATCTAAAAGAAGACTATAAAAAGAGGAGAAAAAAAGCAGCGATGTTGACATGAGGAGCAAATCGTGTCAGCGCCATTACGCACGTCATGCGCAATATTCATCGAAGATTTTCATCGGCGCTACGTGCAGACGACGCGCAAAATTGATATTTTACGCAAAACGCTCTCGCGGAGAATAACTTTTTCTCTATCGTCGTTTTGTTTCGCGCTCGCGCGCGCCATTGGATTTCGTTTTGCATTTACTTTTAATTCAACTTCTTTTCGGCTTTTTTTTATTTGCCGCGAGGAAAACTTTGTATTTACCGACCGGATCCGGGAATATTGTATCTAACTTTTTTTTCTGCTGTGAAAAGCTGAAGGGGAGAGAGAAGAGGGTTTTCTCTGCCATTTAGTTTCGCGCACGCGTTATTGCATCTGTCACGCGGCGTGCCCGATCGACCGACCAAGCGACCGACCGACCGACGCGACGCGACCGGTGTGTGTCTGTGCATCAACGCCTCGCGCAAACGACGTGTAAACGACATCTCGACGCGCCACGATGGGCGTTAGGAAGATGAAGGCTCCGAGAGAAAGTCTCTTTTTTCTATTTTACACTGGAATTTTATTTAAAAACATTTGCTAAATATTCTAATTCGCTTAATTTAGAGATCGGCATTGGGATGCAAATTGACTGATAATTATGAGGATCATAAATCGGTTGGCGATGGCTGAGTGACATCACAGTTATAATGCAAAACATTGGGCCTGCAATCACACACATGGCAAAACGCGATTTATGACCGCAATATAATGAAATTTATCGACGCAAAACGCCCGCCGGCGGCGTGGGTGGTGTGCGCGCCCACGCGGCCAGCTTCGCACGCCAGTGATAAAAAGCTAATGGATTAATAAATCTTCGATTAAATCCTAATGAAGAATTGTACGACGCTGTATGCATGTCGTTGTTTATTGTCCTTCTATTTTCTTCGCGGCTTTCAATTAATTAATATTTAAATTTCAACCTTTCTCCCACGGCAGGATAATGTATATTACGCAAGGATTATGATTGAAATTTCATGCCATGTTAGAATTTATGAATATTTAACAAGAACTGTGCATTATAATCGCATTTACGATATTTTAACGTAGATATCACTTTATTAACACCTCCGTTGAGTTAGGATAATCATCCGCAAGGAACACGTCGTAAAACTCTCTCTTCTACGCTTTAACTCTACCGCGAATAAGCGGAAATTAACGCCCAAATATTTAGTCTTAATTAAATTTATTATTTTATATAGTTATTTTCAAACTAATCACCAACAAATATAATATTTTTAGCTATTATTTGGCTAGAATTATATTTAATTTAGAGTAAAATCACGATGAAGACGTGATGTTATGTTCGTCAAGAAGGCGCGTTCATTGCTAACCCTTTTTCTTTATGCTCTTCACGTTGCTTTCTCTTTCATGATGCCGGAGTCCTCGGCGTCGTTGTCGTCGTTGTCATCATCGTTGGCTTGCGTAATGAAAGCCGGCGGCATTCGGCGGCGTGTCGGCATTATGATTAAGTAATGACTCTCTCGGGGAACGCGCTGCCTCAGCCGCCGTAACGCTTTTCTAATCGACGGGCCGCGCGCGACGCGACGCGTAATGCGCATTTGGTGGCTTTTTTGACGGCTGGAGGACGAGCGCGCCATCAAGGACGCAAAAAAATGGCCTGCCATTCATCTCATTATCCTTGAATAATAATATTCATTCTTGCACTCTTGCGACAAACGACGAGTTTATTAGATAGAAAATTCCTCGCAGCCTTCATCTTTAAACTTTGCGCCAAATTAATTGGTTTATTGTTGGCAAATAAATAATGATATCACGCTTGTTTGCACGGCAATTTACATAAAACCCAGTCGAGCAGTGCGCGTGGAAAACTCCTAAGCACCACCCGTTTTCGAAATTGTAGCGTTGAGTTGAGTTGTTTTAAACACGCCACCCATCCAACCCCGTAGGAAATTTACTTCTTAGGCTGCTTATCTGCGCCGCACTACAACCACTATCATCAGGAGGAGGAGGAGGAGGATCGCGACAGGAGTGAAGCTGGAAACTTGCGCGATCGCTGCCGAGTCACTGGGGAACAAAAGGAGGCAATGGGTGGGCGACACAACACAACATCTGCAAAGTTTCGAAATAGTTGTTGTCGGTCGGGAGGGAGGAAGGTGGAGGAGAGTGGAAGAGCAGCGTAATTGCAGCGCTGAAACAATCCTAACGCATAAGAAATAACTATGTAGATGGACGCAATCTGTGCGCCGGGGAATTTATACACACGAATTAAACAATTTCCACCCATCGCCACCCCAGATGAATTGCAACAATTACGGAATTTGATAATAAATTAGCATTAATAACGCATCTGTGTCGAACGCGCGCGCGCGCGCGGTTTTGCATTTCTGTGAGCCGTGAGAATTGAGGTGGCCAATTGCAGTTGGGCGTATAAATCATCGCTTAATGGCCTTCTAGTTCGACTAACAATTAGTTCCGTGGACGCGTCGCGATTTATTATTTACTATTGCCAACGGTGTGGCGGCCGCGCAAGCGAGGATCATACACGCATTCGATCCTGGCGGGCGCTCACTAACGAATTTATCGATTGGTATTAAAATTGGCGATAGCAGCGGATGTGCCACGGCGGCGCGGCGGCGCCAAAATCATTCAGGTATTGTTGCGCATGAAAAAGGGCGGCATCCTAATTGGCATCCCATTCACAATTCCATCAGATAGCTACTGATACCTACTTGCATTGAATTGTAATTGTGCGCATAACTAATATAATATTGTTGCGTAATTTATCATCGGGGAGTGACCTATATTTTAAGCAATTTTTTTCCACGCCACGCCATCATTAATTTCCCGAGCGACAACTATGCGCCTGGCGCGAGTATTCGCAACAACTGGCGGAGCTAGCAAACAATTAAGCATGCAAGAAGCGTAATGGCAAGTAATTAGAGGAATTTATAGCCGGACGTGCAAAATGCACACACGCCAACACGGCTGCCAACCGGCCCCACGGGCTTCTTCCCATCCAAAAACAACGCGCGATAAAGCCATTACCTGATTTTGCGACCGGTGAGGAAGATTATAGCAAATATTTGACATTTTGATAAAAATTTCTGCAAGGAGCTTTTGAATATTTCACCGATGCATTAGTGGAAAGACACATCTTGACCTCGAGCCCATAAATTATTGAACGTTAGAAGGAGAAATCAGCCGCGGGCGGCGGCGCCGGTTAAAAATGTATAACGAAATTGAAAAAGATAATCTCTTGAGAAATTTTTGCGCGCCCGGCAAGACGCATGGAATTATTCAACACGCCGGAAGCAGCGGGTGGGCTGTGCGGTGGATGAAGAGGAGGTCCTGTTATAAATTATTGCCGGGCATGCAGGACGTGTTCGCTGGGCGCTATACATATACACATCGCCTTCCAACCGCACCTCATGTTATATTGATCAATGTTTGGTTATTATTTGTGTGTCGGTGGGGAGTTTTGCGGTCGAACATTATCTGGTTACCATGGACAGCTTTCTTCTTCGCTAGTCCTGATTTACCAACATGTATTTAAGGATATCATTTAATTTTAAAATATATTTTAGTTAAATAATGGTTTTGGTCAATGATTTATAATAAAGTGTCCATGGTTGATTAGCATGGTGTGTGTGCCATAGTGGACAATGAAAAATTATGAGAGACCGCGGAATGTGTTCTGGTAGTTTGGCACAAAACATAAATTAATTAACGTTTTTAAATAAACATGTGAAACCGAGAGATGAGGTCGGTATTGCCAGAGGCGCGGGGAATGGGTAAAAACATTGCACATGCAGCGCAAATAAATAGATAGGAAATGTGCATGTCACTTCCGGTTTTACATTCGCATTTATTTTCCAAGCCCTTTTCCCTTTCCCACATTGCCCAAATTACTGGAATATCGATATTTGCGTTTTCGATATTTATATTTATCGAAATGACGTTATCGTTGTTGGTTTTATTATCCTTGTAAAGCTGAACAATGTGGAGATGGGTAAATTGCACATAACATAAAATTAGAATCATGATTTTACTAGTCATTGGTGACAGATAAATACATTTTAATAACTCACCGTGTTCTTCATTTAGTGCGGAAAAGATATATGTGAAAGCAAGGCCCGAAACAGTAAAGCATCAAGGATAATAAGAGGATACTCGACAAAGCAACCGACAAAGAATTAGGACCTGTCCGACGAGTACACTGCTTCGATGGGTATCGCCGCACAAAACCCAATAAATAAATTTCAGATAATCTACGAGTGGATGTCTGAGCACAAGAAAAAAGAAGAGATGAAATTCCTCGACTAGTAGCTTCCTTTCCTGCGGTGGCGTGGGACATGCAATAAATTGTTTAATAAATCGATATCTATTTCTCTATTGTTCATTATACATGGTCAGTATAATGGACTGCATGGCCAAATGTTAGGAAAATTATTTTGGCGTAATTCCCATTTCGGATTTGATTGACAAATATCCACAAACAAATTTGCATATGTACATACATTTCACCCCAAAAGTACGCGAATAAACAATAGCAGCGCCGCATGCATACGCGTGTGCATTAATAATAATAATATGATATATGAAAATTTCCCGAAGTTAAATTACGATTCGTTCTCTCTGCATCGTTGCAAAACGTCAAAATCCAATTAAACAAGATGACGTATGGATGATGACAAAATTGCCGTTATTTTGCACTTCGCAGACTTACGGACTGCATTATTTATAATTCCTAATTATTGCGAGTAAATATTAATTTGATAAATACAATTACACGCAGTTGTTTTGCGTCGATTTCATAAAGCTATTAATTGTCTGCATTTGCGCACAATTTCGATGCACAAATATTGCATTTTATCGCGCTGCCAAAAACTAATTGAATATTCATGGTGGCGTTGTCGAAAATTACGTCGCCTGCGATTTGCATAATAACACAATCGAAGTGTCGCATTGCATAAATTGAGTATTGCAGCACACCTATACGAATCGAACAGTTGAATATATTGATCGCGACACAATACGAGGAATGTGAGACGAAAAAAATCAAATAAACGTGTTAATTTCTTTGCCCGCACGAATTACATTTCGGGGCAGGAGAACGTGCAAACGATGTCATGATACGATCGGTGGTGTGCTGCTGGCCCGAATGAAGAAATTACCAACGCGCTAACCCACAGATCCATTTGTTTTCAACGCTTCTATTTACTTTTTTAATTCAACTCGATGGTTTTTTTTTTCATTGCTCTCCTTCTGTTTTATTAGCACGCGCGCCGATTTAAACACCAATTTGAACAATGTTAATATTTATTCAAAGATAACAATAAACAAACACACATTGGGTTTGCTGCTAAATTAAATTTATGTACACAATGAATCCATTATTTTCGCGTATGAAATTCTTTTATCCTTGGTGGCTCCTGTTGAGAGTGGATCGATGAAACAATATGGCATTTCTCATATGTGTTTGGTTTCCGGGAATGTCGGAAGTTTCCTGGGCCTGCTGTTCATTAATAACCATCATCATCATTACCACCCTCATCAGCCAAAAACGCCAATCGTTAACGTAATGTCAGGACGTCGCACATTTCTTCTTCTTCTTCTTCCTCTTCTTCTTACACTTAC
>JARJDR010011205.1:0-27469 GCA_030264135.1 Myllaena sp. GC000078 | reverse complement strand
TAATTATCTTCGACACTATTGCGCAAATCTCAAAATGGTACATAACTTTTCATCTCAGTTTAACCCAAGCTACCCACAGTTTTCGGCTGTCACACCCTCCGTCAGACACCCTGTATATGTATTGGGCGGCATTCCATCAACTTCATCATTAATTTTATTGTCAAAATAAAATCATGGCTAGATATTAATACCTGATGAATACTACGCAGTAAGGAAGAGTTATCAATCTCATCAAGAAACTGGAAATATTCACAAGAGTTCTTTTTTATTAAGATATCTTTGACTTTGCACGTTTTTATGGCGGAAGGAATGTCGGAAAAGACTGCCCCGATCGTAATAATTTTATTAGAGTGGACGGATTCGTAATTCTTCCCCGGACTTCTGTAATAGTACAGCATCTAGACGTTAGTGTAGGGCTGTTGCACTCGACTATGGATTTATGAAGCAACTATTCAAATATGAATTTAATGTGTGCGAGTCATCTGAAAACCAATCGTTTCACTACGAAAGACATCTGTAATAAGTATTGATTCTAATTTTATTGATACAGGAAACTAGCAATAAGCACTGACATATGAGCTATTCAAGGCCAAACAATGGTAGACGTAGTAGCATCAATCACGGCGTCATAGTCAAGTGCGTGGTTTTGAGCTATTAATTCAAGAGTTCATTTCAAACAATAATCAGGATTGTGTGCAATGGAAAACGACACCCAAACGGAAGCCCAACAGTCCTCGGAGGCAATAAGCGTAAAGGTAAAAACGCCTAAGCGAATCTTGCACTTCTCCGATGGCACACTCGAGGAGTACAGCGACGACGACGAGCAGACAGAGAACGATGCAAGGCGGAGCGAGGACTCTCAACCTGTAATTGATCCAGTGAGTACCCTAGCAGATGTCAGCACTACTAGACTTGAAACATCGTTGCTTTTCCAATGTATAGATGGTACTATCTTGCGGTTTTATGAAATTTTATTTGCTTTGAAGGGCAATTTATTTTATAACGACACACAAATTTTGTCAAGAGTTTATAAATTTTCATAACAATGCACTGCAATACTAGAGCGGGATAATTAGCTTGTATATTTATTTAAACATTGTAAATGTTACAATGTGATAATGATTAAAACTAGTATGGAACCAGCGATGTTAAGTTTCGTAGGCAGTGGTGTTATCACTGGGCTACTTGGCTTTAATTAGTTATGTAAGTTGCGAATCCTGTGTGATGCATATCTATATTTCTTCCTAGAAAACTTTACCATGGGGACCATGGACAACTTATATGCTATGGGCAGCCGGTAGCAACACGCTGGCGGCTTGCGACTATGTGGGCGAATGGTTGGCATCGGCCTTCGGTATCACCACACCAAGATACTACTTTGAAATCGAAGAGTATAAACAACGGGAGGCAGCTAAACGCAAGCTCGAGGAACATCAGCGTGGTTGGTGCGAGAACCCTGACGACGAATTGAAATTGGTGACCAAAGAGATTGGCGTCGAAGCCGGCCGCAGCAACACAATGGCGACCACATCTTGCACGACGCCCGTGTCGGACGCGGCAGGTGTTGACCTCTCGAATACGCCGTCGACGTCCACGCCATCGATGGTCTGCCAAGTAAGCCATGCCTAAGTCAGCTAAAGGGGTAAGTTGGAAGATGCGCTTCGCAGTCCGTAGTAGTTGTTGGCAACGGGTGGAAAAGGAGGGAGGCGGGTCGCGCGTGGCTAATTAATCATTTCGCGGCCGCATTGAGAGCATTTCCCTGTCGGGGTTATTTATCATCCCGCAACGACTGCTGCTGCTCCTTGTTCGTGCGTGCCTGTGTGCTACTGCACGAGCATTTATCCCCCGTGCCTGCGCATGTATTTGTCTTGTATGCGCGGCAATGGTGGAGGCGCCGGTCGAGAAGAGGTAATTACCACCGCACCATGTTGGGTGATACGAACACCACTACACACGCGTTCGTTCGTTCGCTGCCTGGGATGGGCGGCTGGATGGCTGGTTGTGCGCCCGGGCGGGCGGGCGGGCGGCCTGCGACACTCCGCGTGTGGTATGGGGGGCAATGTGGGGATGCCGTCTGTGCTAAGACTCCGCCCGACCAATCCGAGAACAGGGCCTCCGGCTGCACGTATATATACATGTCCGTGTCGTTCACGTAACGCTCGTTCGGTTTGGCCGGCGCGCTGCCGCCCCCCCGCGTGCGTTAGAGTGAGCCGAACGCTGCTTTCGGCAGGGGGGGAAGAAAGCATATTCGATCGATTAGCGCATGCGGCCCTTGCGTGCGCGACGCCCGCACACACACACACATGGGCACCGGACAATGACCAGTCGAGGCTTGCGCGGTGCGGGTCAAGGGTCACTGCAGGTAGTTGCCACTCGTCGGGGTCAACGCGGACACACCCCATACGTCCAAGCAGCGCACCCTTTGCCGGCCACCCCAATCATCATGCACGCACCGCAAGCACAACCCCTTTCGTGCCTACTTTCTTCTTGTTGATATGAAACAAAAACTCGAATTTTATAACCGAATCATAAATCTCGCTCGTGCCTTCCGAGCCACTCCAAACAAATTAGTTCGCAATTACGCGTGGCGCTGGGTGGAGGGAGGAGGGTGTTCATTCGGCGAGTCTTTTAATTTCTTATTTACACGAGAGGGAGAGTAAACGATAATTTCTTTCAAGTCGTTGCGCGTGACGTCACCGACGGCGTCGCGACGCTCGGTGTGGAGTTTGGCGGAAATTCCTGTAAGTAAGAGGAAAAGTTCGCGAAGGGAGCGTCGTGATATTCTTCTCTCCTCGTTTACATCGGCGAGACGTCGTCGTCAGCGTCGTCGGCGTCGTCGGCGTCACTGCCGTTTAAAAACTCTGCGCTAATTATGAATGAGACGCGCTCCGCGTAAAACTCGCGCGCTCTGCATATAGTAGGGCTAGGTCATGGTTCTTTACGGTCTTGTTCTTTCGTTTATGCGCTCTCTTTATTTTCATTCGCGTTCATCGTCCTCGTTTCGTCTGCTTCATCGTCGGCGTCGACGGTGGCGGTGGCGTCGTCGTCACGGGCGTCGCGTGTCTTCCAAAGAAAAAGTTGGCTGGCGCCCCACGCGTTTGCCGTCTTTAAATTGCTGTTTAAAATTCCAACTTTGTTTTAGTGCTGCTTGCGCACGCGCGCGCGGAGGAAATCTCTTTTTAAAAATACATGTACACTTCGCGCGCGTGCATTTGACGCCGTTGATGGTGGTAGTATTCAGTTAGCGCCCGTTTTGCGCATGTTACGATGTTGCTGCCTTCTCTCAGCTGATTTCCGCCGAAGTCGCCGTTTTCTTTCCATTTTCCGCCAGCAAGTCGTAACTCTTTCGCGCGGAGCGAACCTTCTCGCACCCATTCGTGTCGACTCTTTATTTACAATGGTAATTTCTACACTCTTACTTTCATTCAAGCGCACGTTTTGCGATATAGATATACTTTACACACTGCTCTTCATTACTTCCGCATGGGTTTTATTCAACGCGGATGTTTTTCCACACGACGCCGCCATTAGCATCCGTCAAGTGCCGATAACGAAATTGCCCGAAATGTGTGTAAGCGTGGGTGCTATTCTGAAAGTATATAATTTATTTAATCGTCCATCATTCCCATCCATCGTTCGGCGCTGAAAAATCTGGGTAATAGATTTTCTCAATGAACCGCTATGTTAGCGCTGCTAGCTGAAGGCGGGGGTGGGCTCCACTAAACGCGTGTGCTTGACGTTCGCATATATGGTCGGTCGGTCGGTTGGCGGGTGAGCGGGCGGGCAGGCGGTGGCAGGGAGGAAGAGAAGTGGAAGGTATTGATCAATATGTGAAGTCATCCATCAGTGTATCCCCTTGAGGCGAGCGTGCGGGGGCGGCCGGGAAAGAGAGAGAGAGCGTCCTGCCGCGCGCACATGGGGCGAGCACACGCAGCAGCAGGTCTACTTGGGGGGAGAGCGAGAGAAGGGCGGCCGTCGGGTGGCCGGGCGCGCGGACGACGACAAAGACGCGCCATTAGCCGAGCCTTGCCTGCTGGCGGCAGGCGGGTGTTGGTGGTTGCGCCGCGTCGGGCGTCGTCGTCAAACTTGACATCGCGTCATGGCTACGGGCAGATCCGCCATCCTCGCGGCTATCTTCCGCCCCAACACATGCGCACATGCTTATATACACGCACACGGGCAACGGGGAAGGAGGGCGGTGGGATGGAGAAAATACATATAGAATGAGGTGCGCTTTGTGATGTTCATCGCCGCCGCCGCCGCCGCCGCCGTTGCCGCTCCCGCCTTCTTCCGTTGTCGACGGCGTATGTACACATGTGGCATCTTGATGCCTCGCACCGTATATATATTCGCATCCGGAACCGAGCAGGAGTCTAAGGTGGAAGAAGACAGGAAAACGGCAAGGGGGTGGCGATGCCAGCGGCGATGGTGGCGGCGGCGGCGGTGGTGGAGGGAGAAGGAAGTGGCGGTGGTCGGTGGGTTGGGGGGAGTGTGAGTTTTCGACCTCTATTCAGAGTCATTCGCGCTCGCGCTAGGCCCCACACATACACACGCATGTATACAATACTTGAACGTGTGAGAAGCGCAGCATCTCCGCGCTGGAGCTCACACGTAGGTGGTTGGTGTGCGCCGTTGGCGACCCGGGGCAAACCACTTCAAACACGCACACGGCATTGCAAAGCCGAAATTCGCGCCTCGTATACTATATATGCTCACATATGCATGGTTCGCGGCTGCGCGAGCTGTGGTGGCAGGGCAGGGGTGGAAATTCTAAAGGACCTCTCTCGCACTTTGCGCGCGCAAACCATCATATGCAAATGCCGACCGCGCGCGCCTGCCCGCCCGCCTGCCTGCGAGCCTGCCGGTAACCGAATTATGTACTCGCGCCGCGCATATATAATTCCGACCAACTCGATCTAAGAGCGGGAGCGCACGCGGCGCGAGCGCAAATGTATGCAGAAAGGTCTCAACCCTCATGGTGGTTACCAGGCATTTGCGTCCGCATGTGTATATGTGCGTATGTGTTATCTCCGGTTGGCATCTGTTGCGACCGGCAAGCGAAATGCGATTGCATTCCGAACACACCTTTGATATGACTGCGTTTTGGCTTTATCTTTTCTTGCAGCGAAATTCGAACGGTAATAGCAGCACATTGAATGCGAACGTGACCAAACACTCGTTCTGGGCTGCAAATTCGCCATTAGGCATCTATGTACGGGACTGGATGGACGCGACGCGTTTCGGTTACGAAATTTTTGATATCAAAACACAGATGGTGGCATGGCGTGGCGTTATGTAGATTTCGTATTGCATCTATGATCGAAACCCTTTTTTTTTGGACGATGCGGTTGATGCTCAGGTAGAGAAAACTTAGTTTAGTGCCAGCTGCATCACAATTCAATGACGGCTCGTATGCAAATTCGGTGTGGATTGCGCAACTGTTCCGATTTGTGCGTCAACCCGGAACGGCAGAAATGTCGAGAGAGGGTGTCTACATTTTTCCTACCTGAATCTCCTCCATCCGTTCCGAGTCTCATGGCTCATGTCAGGCAACGCATGCAAATTGCGCATATACCTAGATGTGATCACTATGCTACTTTATGAAGCGGTGTTTTTGGGTTTAATAGCAGAGAAACACATTTTCCTGGACGATCCTTCGGCGCTATAAGTCTTCGTCCTGCGTGTGTCGTCTTATAATTTTGCCCGCCTGCGGTTGCCATGCATGCAAGCATTCTGATTACGGCGCTGCACCATGTTCGCGCTCACATGCGGCTGCTGCCTTCTGCGACTTAATTAGCTGCCACCAGAGACTAATTAGATGGGTTAGCGTCCCGTATGCACACGTCTCTGCGACGGTTGCAAGATGGCAATTCTCGCCCGCTGCTGATGCGATGCGATGCAACGCCTGCAACTAATATGTTCGTCATGTTCATCAGCAGCACTGCGCTCTTACGCTCTCAAGCATTCTGCATATCAGATATTATATGATTTGCATTATTACCATCATCATCATCATCATCTTTATCAGCGCGTTGCGCGTTATGATGGGTTTAAATTAAAACGTCATTTTTCACGTGTGCGAACGCGTGGCAAACGAGTGCTGACCACAGTCCGGCCCAGCACGAGTCCATTCGGGTCTAATTACCGTTGCGTCGCGTGCGTGTTTGTTCGTTCGCCTGTCCATTTCACACCTTTGGCACTCGCCACTGGTGAAAAGCTTGCTCGCTTCCTTCGGTTGTGTAATATTGCTGGGGCGGCTTGTGGACAGCAAGGATCGGCGGACCGGTTTTGTAGTAGCTACGCGTTTGCAGTTCATAAATCAGGCGATCAAACGCGCGCACGCACGTTCGTGGCCAGTTCGGTCAGTTTGGTACGGCCCCTAAGCTTGTTGGGCGCATGCCGCCATTGTTTACTCATAATATTTGCTCGCATGCTTGGTTTGCCTCCCAAATAAATAACGCATTGTGAATTTTAACGAAATTATGTTGTATTTATTAGTTTTTTTGTGTCAATTTGCAGATGGGATTACGCAGTTGGGGGATACAGCAGCAATTCGAATCGGTTGTGCAATTTCCATGAAATTGGCTTTGAACATCTAAGTCTAAGCTAATGATTAAATTGGCTGACAGGATTTGGCACACAAAAAGTATTAACGCCGCATTTGGTCTGAATATATAATATAATATGATATTTAATTAGTTTTGTTAAGTATATATTGTAACTATGGAAATTATTTTGCTATAACACTATATATTCTCATATTATAATAAAAGTGCTTATTAAAACAATTCTAATTATATACATTCCATCGATAGAAAAATGCATTCTTTGTCCTTACTTACAAAGCCTCAATCTAAAATATTGATGCAGGATTACCCCGGATGTGTTTCAACCTTTATTAAATTATAACCACATAGCACTTATTTTTATTAAAAATTCCAGGAGTTTGCGGCCACATCCTCATTCTCTTTCCCTTTGTTATTGTACGTGGTTCTTTCTCCTATGGCTTAATGTTTTCCTACTCAACATGATATTTTCCAGTGAACGCTTAGGTTTGGTTTGTTATTGTTGATTTTTACGCTGAAAGCCTTCGCCTGCGGAGAAGAAACACAGCACTATCGCCGAAGACGAAGGATGGAGGAGGGTTGTGAAGTTGGGTGAGTTGACATTAACTCGCCGCCTCCAGTCATTTGGGGGGGCCTCAGCGCAGGGCGGGCGGCGTTACTTCTTCCGGCAGCCCCGCAGCGATTCGAGTATAGATTTCCAATAATGCGGTGCCCTTTTCTGTATCCTTGCGCATGTTCGCAACGCACCCACACTCTCTGCAAACAATCTTACCCTCCCCCCCGAAAAACAAACACATACCTACTGCATTCCACCATCATCGCTTGGGCGCAAGGACGTGCTCGCGCACCATTATTTATCTTTGGTTCCTTTGTCCTCGGCGCGCCAGCGTAGGACCTGCAAACAGAAGAAACGTACGTAGTCTAAATATATGCAATCTAAATAGGCATCGGTGGGCCGCTGGAGAGCGCTGGGCGGTTGCTTATTGTCGCCGTCCGTCCAACGCCATATTACGCGTGTGGTCGTTGCGCCAACGCGACATGCTCGAGCGCCGGTTGGGGGTAGATAGCGAGCGAGGGGATTATCGTGGCCGCTCCACCCAATAGTAGCCGGCGGCGATACGCTTCCGCTGCGTCCGCCCCAGTCGCTGCCGTTTTATATGGTCAAACTGACGAACGAGGGTGCCGGTCCTCCCTCTGCACACGCACGCATACGCCACTATATCCACCCCCCTTCCCTGTACAGTGGCACTAATGTTGCGATAACTGGAATGCTCCCGCACCACGCAAGAACGACTAGGGGTGGATGCGGAAGGGACGCCGAATGTGCGTGCGTGGCAGCGCGATCTTGTGCGCGACAGAGAACTATGTGTTCTTCGGTGGGCGACGTTGGGGGATGTAAATTCGGAAGAGAGAATGGAAAAGCACCTTCCAGCGCCGGCGGGGAGGGGTGTGCGAAAGTGAGGATTTAACGACGATGGCTGTTGCGGGCGGTGGCGCGGGCGGCGAGGGAGGATTTAAAATGGACGCGTACCAAGTTTTTGCATTAGTTTGCGCCTTCTTCGCACTTTGCGCTGCTTCCCAGGCAGTCACACATCGGAATTTTTTGGAATTCGCTTGTTTTTCCCTAGTGGTCATTATCATAGCGTTTTATTCTAAGTGATGGCTGCCGAAACGCACTATCTATTTACCAAATACTTTTGGGATGCTTAGTATTTCCCTATTCAATAGAAAAGTAAAAAGTTTGTACTTACCACACTTTGTGTAGTAAGTAGATATAACAGTAAACAATCTAAATTGATAGTTTAAATATCATATAGAATAAGTCAATGCGTTGTTGAAGAGAGGCATGCCACCCTCGAACACCCCAACATCGGTATCCAGCGAAATGATATTGATTTGGAAATAGAGTAAGTAAACTAGCTTGTAAGCTGCTTGCGTCTCTCGAACGTGATGGCGGCGGCGACCACGGCATCGCCGATGATGGTGGCTTCGCAACCTCCCTCTCGCCTACTCGCCGTGAATAATAATAAGGCGTTCGTTCTTGCCGGCGGCGGCGGCGGCGGGCGGCGATGGTGCGCAGCACATGCAAGGGGTGGGCGGTCCGCGCAAAGTAAAATATCACAAACCTAAAACGTTAGACGCACGTGACCCGCCGATTGATTTTATTTTATGCGACTACCATGGGAGCAACGGGGGCGGGCGTGTGTAGTCGACCGAAACGAACCGACTCACTCGCCGGAGGACGACGCTTTTCCCCAATTCGCCTCACTCTCCCCGCATTTGCCGCCCAATCCACCCGCGCTCCCGCACCGAACGTCACGCACACAAAGTTAGATTTTTGCCGAGAGCGAGGACACATGGGACACCGGCGGCGGCGGATGGACGAGGGAAAGGCCAGAGGCGGGAAGGGCGGTGTGGGGGGAGGGCGCGCGGAAGGACTAAAGAGCGGTTGCACATACGAAGATGGAGGGGGCGGCCGGTTGCACACGTGGTCGTGCCAGCGACGTGCGGCTTTTGCGGATCCTGCGCGAGCGCGAAGGTAAAATTGAAAATCGAGTTCCTCCGCTGGGACGACACACACCCGCACACATATATTACATTCTATTCCTTGCATACACGGACGAGGATCTCGTATGCGTTGGGAATTTTATAATAACTACAACATTCCATTTCCGCTGCCTTCTTTCTTCTCTTCCCCCCACGTTATTCTTTTTCCTTTTTCCATTTATTTTCGTTCTCTGTTTGCAATGCGGTCGGGCTGCTAATTGAAATGAAAATCCGAAATGCCTGTAACGACTTGCCACTGCGACTTAATCAATCATAATCGATGTTATTGCATAACCGACACGGCCGACGCCGCCGCCGAGTACCGTAATTGATTTAAATCACAAATTTGCTCGTTCACACTAGCGACCCTTTTGCGCGGCGTAACCCTTTGCGTAGTATTCCAGATCTTCTTCCGTTGCCGTTCCGTTTCACCCCTTTCGTGTTCAATTTCTTACAGCCCGGAACAAGATCGCACTGTGTGAATACCCATTATACATCTTGCGATATTAATTTCATTATGTTGCATTTACAGTATAATCTTCGCAGCGGTTGACAAGAAGTAACCCCTTCTTATTGCGAACGTATCGATCGGTGGAAGCAACATCGATAATCCCCCCCGATTTAAATCATCCCCTATGCGGCGCACCTTTCAGGTGATTTAAATATATGCCACTCGAATGCGTCCCTATGTAATTCTGCATTGACATCATGCATATTCAATCAGTTTTTCACACGATCGTCTTGGATCTGGGCATCCGACCCATATGGGAGTGGATGGGAGAAAGGATTTTAGCGATCGGGAATTGCGACACCCGGCTTAGGAATAATTATAATGTATAGAGGATGGGTGGCAGCGGTACAATGCACGAAACTAGGCCATAGGTGAAATACCGTTGGGGTTATTATAATAATACCTCGCATACGTTGGCGCTTGCATATATTTATCGACGATAGGTATTGAATCTCTGTATTTACCGATACCAAAGTATGGGTATTGGTCGATTTGAAATCGGCAATTGGGACCGGATGTAATTTGAATATGCAACAATCGGCAACAACCTTTTTCTTTTCAGCGCAGCCAACAGCTTGCTGGCACATGCAAATTTCGTTGCGTTGATCCCCGCGCAGATGTTCGGAGCTTTGATAAAGCTGAAGTTTATTTTAAAACTCGGTACGGCGTAGATAGAATTATTTAATTGTAATATTTAAATTCCTCATGCGCAGAAGGTCTACATTTAGGAATTACATTTGTGACAGCCCGCTAGAATCTGAAGCGAACTCAATTTCGTTATTTATTGGATTTCCGTCTATCGGTGCGATGATCGAATCAAATCAATTTCAACTCTAACGCGCCTTCTAGGTTTATTACAAGCAACAAATTCGGTTTAAATAATGCATATCATCAACTTCCGCGAAAATAATAATCGAAAGAAAGAATTGTTACAAATAAACCCCAGGTGTAAGTTGCACCATAATCCGCTAACTAGTTATTCGCCAAATAAATTATTTATGATTACACGGTGCGCGGGTGCACGCGTATTCATGTGTTGTTTGTTTATTGATGGTTGTGTGCGGTAGTGGCTTTTGCGCTTCAGGCGCGTCGATTTTTAACAACCACCCCAACAGCACCCACGCCACATCGCATCGCATCGCATCGCATCGCATCGTAGGTAACTTGCTGTGAATGTATATTTTACATGCGCTCGCGTATATTGTGCATCAATCCGAAATCTGACTTCGGCCCCAGCGGTGTGAGTTGACGCCACCGCCACCGCCGCACATAGAGTTGATGGTGATGTATCGGATTATGCTTTAGCTCGCAGGCATTGCCGTGCATGCAGTCAGCCAGCCAGCCAGCGCCACCGTCGACGTATGCAAAACGTATCAATTTTACGATCCGCAGATGAAAAGCCGCTCTCGCGCGGAAATTATGTCTGTGCCGCGTCACGATGCCGACGCCATCCGCCATCGTCGCCGTCCGGGGGGAAAGGCAAGGTATTCATGCCAAGCGCACATACACATACGCAAGCGGTATCCTAGCTTGTTACTTGTTATAAAATGCAAAATACCACAAAACCACCCACACTATAAGTGTAACCTTATTTATAACTCCTTTTCCTTGCGTGCGATGCGATGCGGCGCGTTGCACACGCTTCGCTGAACGAAACGTAGATCGGTGTTATCACGGGACAGATATTGCTGTTGATTTGTCATATCTCTGCTATCATGCATGTGTTTGCCGTGCTTTTACTGTAAATATTGCTACACCACTAGTTTTATGCAAAATACACCTGTCGCTTAATATTAGTCAAGATTTGTAATTTATGATGCAATGTAAAAATTGTGCGGACAATTACAATCGAAAAAAAGTGAAATCGACGTTCTATCGTCTTTGGAATGTGTCGCTCTCCCCTTACATCAAGCGACCGTCTTCAATCGACGTTAGATGCGTAAAAAGCAGCATGTGGAGAGACGGAGGGGCTTCCTTTTCAAATTGCACGAAGCGCACACGCAGCGCACGACATATCGATATACACACATTCAGCGTGCGGAGTGCGGCGGAGAGATATTCTGCTGATGTCGATTTCGATCTCTCCAGCCCGATGTCCTCCCACGCATCTACACATCCTTACGCCCACGCATTGTACGTATATCTATGAGTATGTGGGGAGCGTTCCAATTCGTATGGATTGTAAACGTTTGCGTTTCGCGAAATGTGCGAATGTTTCGCGTGTGAGTGTTCGTTCGTACGCCAGTTTCGAAATGCGTCGCCGTCCACCCAACCCCATCCCAAAACCATTCGCCGCCCCCGCCCGCGCTTGCTCGTTCTCCTGTGAGTTTATCTTGATGGCAGCAATAAAATACGTCACATGCAAATGTTCGTATCGTGTGCGCCCTCTTTTCCGTCTCCACCATACACTTGCATAAACACATTCGGCCGGGCGCCCGCGTTCGTTTCGCAACATCCTTCCTCCCCGTTTCCCCCGCGCGCGCTCGCAACGTCGGGGTGTGGTCACAGATGCCTTCGTCGGCGGCTTAATTTAGTTTCGAAGTAGTTTGGCAAACCCGCCCCCTACTACTACCCGCCATCTACGCGCCCGAAAATAAACTAGGGATCCTTGCGGCGGGGGGAGGAGGTGAAGCGAAAGGCTATGGCCCCGAGGCACAAGGACGAACGAGGCGGCCGACGAGGATGGTCGTAGTAGAGACGTTTGCAAAGGATACGACCAACCCAAGGAGCGGATATGCGGGCGAAGGGGGAATGGGGAGGCTTGGGCGGTTGGCGCAAAGGGACACCGCAAGCACGGGCGATGGTTGAGTTGAGCTCGAAGAAGCAGCAGCAGCAGCAGCAGCACGAGGAGGATGAAGGTGGAGAGCAGGGAGGGATGGGAAGAGGCGAGTGTGCCGACTCGCTCTCGAAATTGGAAAATTTATGTCGTGCGACGGAATAAAGAGGGACTCCTAATGTACTTTGCATGCCACCTCCGCGCGCCGCGCTGGCCAGAAGTACACACAGTGGGTAGGGAAGGTCCTAATACACACGCCGCCGCCGCGCGCTCTCGCGCAATACGTCATGTGGCGTTTCCATTAGTTTCGTTGTCAGCATCCTAACACACTCGTCCTCCGTTTGCCGAGGCGTCAACGTTTTGATATTGACATCACTTCCGTTCGAAAAAATAGATACGATCGATGCGCGGCGCTCAAGAGGTGCTTGCGGCGTACGCCACCCAAAATAAATTTAATTACATTTCTATGGTAAGTGCGGCGGTGTATGCGTGCGGGCAACGGGCTTTTGTGCAACGTGTAGTATGTATGCATGCTGCATGCCAAATCCAATACGTCGTTAGTGTAACGAAAAGCGCGCCGCGCCGGCGAGAGATGCGTCCATTGATGCATATCGCCTTCCATTGTGCACGCGCTGCAGATAAATGATAGCGAAATCACCCTTCCCCATCTTCCCATCTTCCTTTCAGCGGGACGCTCATCTTGTTACGTAGCGCGTTCGTTATGTATACATCACGTTTATTTTTTTTCGGGGTAGTTCAGGTAGTGTTATAGATTAGAGAGATTGAGCCGCACGGTAGCATCCAATCTATTAATCTAATAAAAGACCCAGTGATGCGCATGGAGCATCTCGCTGACAATGAGAGGTGCGTATATGGATTAGGACTCGTTATGCAAACACGCTGCGTATTAAAACAAATGGATTTGAAAGAATTCGCACGTATGGCGCATTTCGAGGATCAATGAATCGGAATTAAAAGAAATCGCTTGATATTTGCAATATGTCTAACGTGCATTTGAGCACGTCAAGCCACTATACGTCTTCTTGGATTGCTGTATCGCGTGATGACTTCACGCTTCACGACGACGCACTTATTAGAATTTCTTCGAATAAATATAAAACGCGTGCGTGCGTGCGTGCGTGCGAGATCAAAATTGAGCATACATTCATACGGTTTTGTGCAAATTGTCGATACGGCGCGTAGGGGCGGAGGGAATTGCCGAAAAAAGAAAGAAATGATGATCCGTGATGCGCGGCTGCGAGTTTTTCGGGGGCAGCCGAGCGTGACGACATGTAAATTGTGTGTATTGCGCGCCGCGGTAGTATAGAGACGTAAATCAACGATTTCGCCGCAAACGCTGCATCCCTCGCGCGCGGGGGGAATACATACATGCATCAACTTCTCGCGCGACAGCCGGAATGAATGCGTTTCGCGATCGGCCCATCAATTCTTCATTGATAATCGTTCAGTTATGACAGTCTCGATACGTGTCCATGAATACATCTAGTTATGCATTCATGCGCGCGCCGGGCGTCCCGCACGCTAACAATAGTTATTCGCCGCGGCCGACATCCCGAAATGCAGCATCCAGCAGCAGCAGCAGTAGCAGCAGTCAACCCCTTTTTTGCATTCAGCATGCATTCCATTTTGCATACACCTCTATATATCACAAATTGGATATACACTCCGCGCGTCGTCTAGTATTTTTTTGCGGCTCTCACCCTATTTTTTCCCACAACCCTTTCGCGCGCCGGCATGTTGATGTCTTCGGGGTGTTTTTTCTCCTATTATTGCGTTTTGTTCGGGGGCCCGGGGTCGCAACCCTTTCGCGAGAATATGACACCCGTGCGCATTGTTCGCCGTGCAGGGCTCCCCGGATCGGAAGATGCTGCGCGCATCCGCGCGCGCGCGCTGGAGCCTTTTTGACCTTTTTCGTTTGTTGCGCGCGAGCGGATGGCGTATTTAAATTACGCACACGAAACTGCGCACAACAAAAGGCAGTTGCAATCGGGGTCAAATACGTTACGCACATTTATTATAATTCACGTTGCGGGGATGCTGCTGGATGCGCACGAGATGTATGTATGCAGGTAGACGAATGGGATCTAATTCGCATGTACTTTTCGTAACAGTTGTAAGGCGACCATTGAACGGTTGTTGTGAGCCACACGGAAATCAATGAGGGTACTATTCGTGTGGATGACAGTTATTTCGATTTTATGTGTTTCTGCTTCTATTCGATGATTTTGATTGTTCCACAAAAATCCTTATTATTTTTAAAATTTCTTAACATTTTGAGAATTAAATCTAATAATTTGCTGTTATTTGTGTTGTTTGTCAATGCAGCTAATTTCCTTATTTGTATGGCAGTTATAATGATGACTCTTGAAATGGGTCGGTCAAAAGCAACATTCATTCAGTTTGCACTCCGCATCAACCATTGAAAGAGATTAAAAGACTGTTTTAAGGAAAGATCCCGGAGATTCGAAGATGAGTTTAGTCAGTGATGAAAAGTAGGAAGATGTGAGGCGGAACGGGAAAGAAAAGTATCTCGAGTGAAATGAAAGCGTTCACTGATGGATGTAATCCGAGTGTGTGCATACCCTAGGCGTACTAATTACTTTCTAATTTCCTAATTAGAGCCCTCGAACGTTCGAACAAGTAGGACACGGGAGGAAAATTACATAACGTATCATATATGTTATAAATTTGCATGCAAACGTAATATTTCTGTCTTCACTTTATATCTTTATTAGATAAATAATTTAATTACACCTATGTTTTAAACTCATGGTAATATATTTGAAATTTAATTATTGTTTATAATCATCGTAATTTCCAAAGAAATCTGTAAATGAATGTTAGTTGAAAGAGACTGAAATGCAATGTGTGATAGAAAGCAATAATGTGAAGTGACTGAAAATATATTTGATTTTTCTGGTTAGATTCGAAAGTTGCGCTGAAACGTCGCAGCGTATTTGAAAGCGCATCATGCGGAAACGAATTTATTTGATCGGCCACTTTAATTACCTGCTTTATCCAATTTTGTGCAATGAATTTCGGTGGCAAAGCGAGTGCTTTCTTTTCTTTTGATTTCTTTTTAAAATTGATTTTTTATTAGTTTCTTATACTTTGAAGTCATTCCAGAGTAAAGTTACACAAATATTTTATTTGAAACGTAGATAAATATTTGGCTTTTATTGTGCGAAAATACATTTGCGGTTGCACAATGATCCCGCAACTTACACATACAATTCCAAATAAACTTTTATGTAAAGAACCATCAAACCATCCCAGTGTTAAAGGCAATAGAGGGAACCTAAATAGAAGTAGATTTAGCAGTAGGTAGGTAGGGAAGTATTAGCGCACCCAATGGTACTTATAACAATGACGGGATTAAATACTCATCCCAATTCGATTTATACCGAACGTACACGTACGAAATGCACCGCAGGTGGCATTGGTGAATTTGATGTGTTTGTACTATTGCAAACATGTTCCTTTGCGAATCTCGCACTATTGTTATCAATCGATGAATAATGTTGCACGATATTTTGTCATTTATTAGTGTACTTGTAATATATCATCTCCCTGCTTACAATAAGATTGTTTTCACTCGTAAATTGTTGTATTTCGTCAGTCGTTTTTCTACGTACATACTCTATGAAATTCATACTATGAATAGCATGCACGCTTGTAGAAACCAGCGTTATTTATATTAAGAATTCTTTGCAATTGCAAATTCCTCAACATATCCTTCAAGGATGTTATTTTGTCTCTGTACACCGAAATTACGTTCGTGAAACGAAGAGAAGCAAGGGAATGAAGTGACACCAACACATTATTTTCGACTACCAAATGAAATTTAAACCTGATGAAAAACTATTTAATTTTATTTGCATTCCTCCCACTTATGTCGCTCCCATATTTGCATCTTGCGTATTGTATGGCAGCCGGATGAGGTTGAAAGGTACTTTACCAAATACGCCGTAGCGATGCGTCTTGGGCGCGTTGTGTGACGAAACAAAAGTCAGACGAGAGAAAATTTAACACCCTAAGGGGCTTATTTCGAGCAGGCAATAGCATGTTTGCGCGTAGCAACGCAATAAATAATATGCACGTCTTTGAGTCCGCTCGTTCGTTCCACGAAGCCATGTGTATGTCTATTTGGCCTGCAGGTATCATATAAAGTCGCGGGGCGCGTGGGGGGAAAGAGAAGGATATCGCCAAGGAAATGTTTTGGATCAAACAAAAAGCACAACGTCGACAACAGCCTCGTGTACCTTACCAGGAACAAGACGACGAGGCTTATTCTCCCCACGCAAAAACCTCAACTCGCAGAAATAATAATTGGTTGCGAGATTATATTTCAGTAGTCTGATTTTAATGCTTTCTGATTTAAAATGTTGATGAACACTTAATTGTCACGTTGAGGAGAGGCGTGCGCGCGCGAAAAAACAAGGGTGAAATTGGTACAAGGTCGAAATGAATAATTCGCGCGTCGTTGGGATGCTAATCGCCTTTTTCGTGCACGCGTCGTCGTCGTCGTCGTCGAGCGGCAGCATGCCGTCGTCTCAACATTGCATCGTTAAAGAGTCTTTAAAGTCTTTCTAACTAACCTATATTTCACTTCTTCCCACCCTCAACGTCTTTTTTCCACTCGCGATATTTTTTACGCGCGCGCGCGGTGTAATTAACCTACCCCAGTATAATTTTTCTCGAGAGTTCTTCTTGCCCTTCTTCTTCTTCTTTCCTCATTTAGGAAAGCGTACAGCCACCGCGCTTACGTCGCAAACTGTTTTTTGAAACAGGTGGTTGCTCGCGCCCTGCTCATTTTTTCCTCATTTTAATGCCGTTTATACATTTTGCATTACCAAAAGCATCTTCCGGAGTTAATAACTTCTGTTGGGTTTTGTATCCTAATGCTAATAATTTGTGAGCTAATTCACAAGAAGATTGTAATGTAAGTTAAAAAATTGGGAAAATAAAATTTAAAAAAATTATTTATAGTTTTCCTTTGCAAAGAGAAACAAAGAATGCGATGGAGGGCGAGAGGAGTGTCCTTCCTGAAGGCACATCGTGCGGGGGTTGCCCTCCACATGACATTCTACAGGACAGCGCGCGCATTCTGCCGTATCGCACACAACACGCATGGCGTTGCTATCCATCCCTACGTGTCCTCCTCTTCTCTCGTCCAGGCAGCCAACGCCAACAGCAGCAGCAGTAGCAGTAGAATTGACATTTCGGATGGCTTGTTAGAATGTGACGCCCTCCACATGTCCTCCCCGCTCGTTCCCTTTCCCACCCCATACACGAACCATACGCACACCAACGCAATCTCCATCCGGGCTATGCACACGCCGAGAGAACAAATATAAATACCTCCGCTACGTGTTTCGTCCTTTGTCCTTTGTCCTTATAGTCGTTGGGGTCTTTTGCGCTCGACGACCTATCGCCGCGTAAAACTGTCATATTCATATATGCCAGGCAGCGTCCTTTATCCGCGTCGTAGTACGCAGCACTCCACCCCCGCCTCTCCCCTCTTGCCAACGTTTCCGGCATGCCGGTTGGCGATTCGGCGCGGAAGTCGTGGAAGCGTTTTATTGGGATGTAAACGTGAAACGCCGCCGCCAGCGCCAGCGCGCGGGTCGCGACATCCCCGACCATTGTTACACAAATTTAAAGCTATACCCAATTTAAATTTTACGGCCGAGTTTAATGGCGGCTCTTTGCAGCCACGCGGGCGGCGTCGTCAAGGGAAAGGATTTCGCTATTACCTCGTTGCGTTATCATTCTTTGCGCATGAGAGGAATGAGATTTAAGGGTTCGGGGAGGGGCGTAGCGTGTTCGTGACCAAAAATGTAAATAGTTTAATTTGTGCAATCAATTAATTAATGGCGACGTGGGCGCACAACCCTTTCGGCGTGCGCTGCCAATAATGTAGCAATGAGGAAGGGCCGTGTAATGAAGGGCGGCGGCGATGGTGGCGGCAGCATTTAAGCGCCTTGTATGTGCGCGCGTGGGAAGGAGGGGCGGGCTTCCAATTGCGGGTACCACTGATTTATCGACTAATTTCTGCACGACACACAGCCCGTTGCCGCCTGCCGTTCCACAACAAATGTTATGGGTAGTCGGCGAGGCGGTGTAGGTATATAGGCGCACATCGCGAAATGGGCGCGAAATTAATGTCGCAGGTCTATAAGGACGCATGATATATGGGCGCTATTAGATCTTGATCGTGATCGTAAATACGCGTGGAGGTACGTACTGTACATACTCTTCGCTATGGCAAAATTACGCCGTGTGGTTTTATGATTTATTAGACGTCTGAACGACCATTGTTCAACTTGACGGAATCAATATAGAAGGGGTTAATGGGATTGTTAAACATCGCAGATGACATTGTCTTCATAAAACTTAGCGTGTTGCACTTGCGGCCAAACTTGAAAATTGCCACGCCCGGGTCATTACTGCAAGGCAATGTTAGGCATTCGCAAGGAAATTTAATTGGATAAGGTTAATCTATCTTTTCACATTCGAACAAAAGCATCGTTTTCACTCGAATGTGATGTCCATAATTTAATTAGTGCCGCGGCGTGATCGCTTCGCATCGTCATCGTAAAGAGGGGCGGGGGGCGAAGGGATAAAAGCGTTGGTATGGTGATACAAGGCGCAATCAAGTAACGGGCGCCCGCAATAAATATTCAAACCGCTCCGATCCGCGCGTCTAAATATGAAATTTCATTGTTCGAATATCAACATCCAACCATCCCACCTACACGCTCTTCTCTCGCTCCCCCCTTGTTCCACAGAGCGACGCGGGGCAGTAGCAGCCGAGGGACGAAATAGAATGGGGGGAATGGCAGGAGGGGTTGGATGGTGAGGCAGGTATATGCGTACACCTCATGCGCACGCGAGCAAGTGTGTGTATGCGCGTGTGTATGAGAACGAAAAGGTCTTGTTGGGATTTCGATATAGAAAAGGGGATGCTAAACGACGCCGACGAGAACGCCGCCGCTGCTGCTTCTTCTCCAACACCGCCAACCACGCAAACAGCACGCTCAGGACTTTCGGTTCGGGTCCAACCGAAATACGAAGCGTTTACATCAAATATCCCCAATGCCCCGCCAACGGCGATGGATGATTTTTGAGAAACACCTTGTTGATTAGGAGATTTAGAGAACAACGTCTTCGTGCTCGGTGCGGGAATGAGGGCGCACACCCGGGAGGGAGAGGACGAAACGGGCGCAGAATGGTTTTGGTCGGTTTTGCGCGCGTTGTGGGAGGCAGGAAGGGAGGGACGGTGGGGTGTTGCGAGACCGCCGCAAGGATGGCGGCCCGACGACGACGGCGACGCAGGACGTGGGACGCACGGGCGAGGGTTGGGATGACATGACATCCTCCCGCGCCCGTTGTGCACGTGGTGGTTTACGTGCGGGTGGGTGGGTGGTCGGGTGACTGGGTGGTTGAAAGGGAGGAGGCGCAAACACCCCCTCGCCGAACGCTCCCAAATACCACGCGCGGCAGCAACGGCAGCGGCCTTCGAGCAGCCGGAGCCGTTCTAATCCTGCTCTGCCTCGGGGATCTAAAATCCATAATCCCCCTTTTGCCCCAGCCAACTTAAAGGTATCTCCACGCGCGTACCGTGCGCATCTACGCTCCTAGTCCCCACATGCGACCAGGAGTCAAGAATATGCCTGCGGCATACCTTAAATCTTTCTATGCATAATTACCTAGGTACAATCATTTTAATGAATATAAATATTGTCCCAAGTCTATTGTATGTTTTGCAGTAGAGGAAAAACTTTCATAGTTGCTACTCTGTGCGTCAGAAATTGAATTTCATCATTTCGTCTTCGTCTCTGTCAAATTGTCAAAGTCTTGCCCGCGTTGCGTGCATGTCATTGACGTCGTCGAAAGTTATTAGATGTTAGACGCTGGAAGTTGGAAGTTAGTTCGTTTTCGTGCGGCAGTGGCGCGCGGTTTGTTTTAAACGCATTCGATATTGGCAAACACACAGCCACGCATCGCGAGTGCGAACACCGCGCGCGTCGCCCCCGCCGCGAAACAAAAGCAACAATAAAGAAAAAGCTTTGGCGACGGAGCTTCCGCAGTCTGATGCGTCGTCGGCGTCGTGTCGCCATGAAATGCCACTTTCCGTGCCACTCGTGCTGCTGCTGCTGAAATAAGTTTGACAAACTTTTAGTTGAGTTGCTTTTACGGCGAGCGCCACCGTCACACCGGTCTGGGGGATGATGAATGATTTATATCGGTATCGACAGTACGACAACGACCATGATGACGCTGCAGACAGCGCGGACATCGGCAGCGCCGCGAAAGCCATCGTAAAACTTTAGCGATAGATTGTTTATCAAGTGCGTGCTTTGCATAAAAACAATTAATATGAATTTGTCGTTGATGAATTATAACACAACCGACTTTTCAGCGGGATGCAAGTGACTAGTTGGCTGCATGAATGGATGGGATGGTTGGGTGGTTTGCAAATGAATAAATACCAAGCATGTCGTAATAATAAATACGCTCCGACCACCAAGCGACGCCGACCGACGCCGACGTTGGCAGCACTTTCAATATTCTAACATTCTATACTTATTCTATTCGATACACAGCCTGCCGGCGTATATGTATTCAATCTCCGCGCTCAGCCAACGTTCGCCATAGTTGTATTGAATACATGCCACTATATGCTATTTACCATGCGATGTGGAAAACCCATTGAACGCTAACGCCAACGCGCCCCCAACAAAAGCCGCATGTATGGGTATATATGCGCGCTACGCCCCCGCTATGTGTATACGGCGTTTACATACATAGGACGTGTGTATATATACATAATAGAATAGAAATTGTGTCCTTTGTTTGGAGCGTTGCGAGTTCGTTCATTAATATTATTAATTGTTTAGTAGCGTTGCGAGTATACGACGACGCCCGGTGTTTGCGGCAGCCAATGTTGAATTTCGCCGCTGGAGAAGATACAAAGCGCGACGCACTGAATTGAACGGAATTGAACGCGAAACGAATCGCATGCTACAAACGGCTTTACGTAACGAACTAGATGCCGTATTTTTTTCTTTTTTAGTAATAGTAAGTAGGTATGTATTACATTTTTGTGTCAATTGCATTTGTTTGAAATTATAATTGGCATTGAGTGCTCTCTACTACATCCTAATATCATTCTTCAACTCATTATTGCCCGACTTATAGTCGGATGTAAACGCGAAAGCTGACGGCGCGGCGCCGGCGTCTTGCGTTAAACGCGGCGTGTTAAAAAGTAAATACGCGACGAGAAGTGGCATAAGCACGCGTGCCGCGAACGCAAACTGCGGTACTTTCCTTCTCATCGTTCTCATCGTCGTCGTCGCCGTCGTCGAAGGCAGTAGCGGCGTCGTCGACTCCGCGAATGCATAATTTAACCCAGCACAATCAACAAGTAAAATAACTTAAAAATTCGCCGCGTCTACCACCACCACCGCGCCGAGAATGAGCCTGTGAAAATTACGATTACGGCGAACGCCGAGAGAAAGAAAGTGTAACGCTTGCAAATGTGTCTGTACCATACATACTTACTTACTACAAATGCGCCCCGGAATTCTCTTTATCATATTAGCAGATATTTTCTTTTTCTTTTTTTACTTGTATTCGAATAAATCTTGTTAAAATAAGTACATTAATCATTGATGGCTAAAGTACATAATATAACATGGAGTATCATAAAATGTCCGCGTGACTTGGGGTGGGTCCCGCTATATTGACCGAGCCGAGCGCACAAAGGGCGGACACTATGGCCGCCCGCGCCGCGGACAGTCGAGGTGGACGGGCGGTGCGATGGTGCATGTGTGTGTGTGTGTGTGTGTGTGTGCTCTCGCGCCAACGCGCTTTGCGCGAGAATGGTGGAGGCGGTGGGACCCCGCACGCGCGCGCCGCTGCCTCTGCTACACACTGTAATCAATAAGTGTCCGCGGCTAGTGGCTAGCGGTTGCTAGGGCGAGGGTGGGTTGCTAGGCACTGTGGTCGCTAACAACCCTCGGGGGGTAGGAGAGAGCTCGTTCGCTCGCTCGCGCGGCGTCGTCGTCGGCACCCGCCGCCGACTACAACCACCAACGCATCATGTGTATGCGATGGCGTCACGGCGGCCATGTTTACCCACCTGCCATACTACCGTGTGTACTCAGCCAGGAGCCCACACATGCGACAGGACGACCGACGGTGAGCAAGACAAGAAGGAGTAGAAGGACGAACGGCCCGGGCAACACGCATATATCCCTTCCATGCCCCTCCGCCTGCCGACCGTCCCCCGCTGCCGACCGCACATGCGAGGGAGAGAGAGATGCTGGTGGCGGCGGAGGTGGCGGTGGGCGAGGACGACGTCGAGAGAGCTTGTTTGTTTTCAATTTCGAACTAAGTTTATACATGCTCTTATGTAGATTTAGTGTTCGCCGTGCACGTCGTGTGCGCACACAGGTTATATCCACTTCGATTCGAGGATCCCATTTCATCTCGTCGTGTACTCTCCGCATGCAACCAACCAACCCACCCCGCCGCCGCCGCCGCCCGCGCTCGCGCGTAAAGCAACCAGCCGAGGGAACATATCGAAAACGCGACGCTTAGTTTGATCCTTTGGAGACGCAACGAAAGGATATACGTATGCCTTTACCGCGTTTCGGCGGTGCGCCTTTGTCGAGCAAAGTATGCATGAACAATGAGCGTTATGTATAAAAATCGACGCGTATATATCGTCGGCGTCGTCGTCGTCGTCATCCTAGTCTTCTTGCTCTATCGAAATCGTTCGGTCTCGCCGCCGCGTCATGAACAAACGCGACGGTCGTTTAAAGCTTGTTTCGAAAACTATACATACGCCGTATTGCGCCGGATGGATACATATATTGATAAGCGGAGATTTGCTAGGCGAACGCCTTCGCGACAAACGATGAAATATTGTATTATGTTTTATATTATATTAAATGCGCGCCACGAAGCCGGCGCTCGAAGAAGTTTTCTCACGCGGTTTGATATTAAAGCGAAAATGTATAGATTCAATTTGAAAAGAAAATAGAAATTTTGCTCCAAATCCACCCGCAAATCTTATCTAAATGGCTGTTTTAAAAACCCCTTTGCTAATTTGATAATTTGATGAAATCATAAAATCATGCCCACGAAAACACCATCAAAACGCAATTTCATTAGTTCACCCCAGCAGAAAACAGCATCCATCCAAAGTCGTCCCACGGAGGGAACGAGCACCCGCAGAACATCGTAGTAGTTTCTAGGCGATATCCTGAGATTCATAATTCGAGATGACGACACATGCATACCCAAAACTTAATATATATGTTAATAAGGATCGTAATACAATATATAGCGCACGCGGGGTCGCACAGGCGAAAGGGATTCTTATTGGCTGCTTTATTACTTCATCGTTTAATATATAATTTTCCACGTGGGTGGGAGGCGTTTGACAGCTACATGCTTGGTGCTTTTAACTAACCATATATTTAATATCGTCTTTACACCCAGATCCACTAGCTTGTTATTCGCAGAATACCCAAAATGAAATCGTAGTGTCATCGGTACTTTGATAATCATAAAATCAAGGCAAAATTATGGATATGAATTTTATCATCCCCGTCAGTAATACCTATACAAAAAAAAATTATACTAGATATTCATTAATGATTTATAGAAATTTAATGGAGTTGTTTTTTTTGGCGACTTAACCCTTTTAAATATTCACTTCCTGTTCCTCCATACATACTACATTTTTAACGGACTGCCGTTCATTTACTAGCCAAGAAAACTAGTCGACTACTTGAGACATTAACTAGGTAGCCACCACTAATTCCACGATATTGTCATACAACAGAAGGGGCCAACCCATTTCACGCAATCAACTTTACAACTGACCCTGTTTGGCGTACGAAGACCGCCGGGTCAATGTTGTGTTAACTCAATCAAACAAGACACCTTCGTCTTAAGCCTGTATTTAAACCCTTTTCCTGGTTCTTATATTCCATAGCGTCTCTTCCGTTGATACACTCCAATTGTAATGAAAATTTTAGAGTGCTACCCATTTTATTATACCTGCAAACCCGTTTGGAGTGTATGTCCAGCGGCACACGGGCACGATTTTATACACAACCCGGAATTGCATCCCAACGACTATTAGAAACATATGTCCATTGGGGGAAACGTGTGCATGCGGCCAATTGACCCCTGGTCGCGCCCCTCAATCCAGCACGGGCTAGACCGGACCCAGCTGACCGTGGGCCCGTAATCATCGTCAACCTTTCCCGCCTGACCTTTGTCCCTTCGGCCACTCGCCATATAAACACGCCATCCATCATCCAACCCGGAGTGGGACAGACGGATGGCCAAGCGCGCGCGCTGTCCACATATTAGAAACGAATTTGGACGAGCCCTCCGTGTTTGGCAGTGCGTGACCGGACATTACATAAATCATACCCGAACCAGCCCGAAAGGGGTGCGTACATTTTCTTGCAATTTCTACCTCATACGCCTAAGCATTATTGATGATATTTTCGGAGCTGGGTCAGTCCGTCAGTTGAGGTTTTCAAATGCAACAATAATTATCTGGATGCATAAACATACAAGAAATTGCGGTTATTAGTGAAGTTAAAAATTTCCGCTTTGTTATTGAAGACATTTTAATTCCGTTGACATCTTGTTCGCGCGTTGGCATCGAAGAGTGCTTGCTCATCGCGTCGACGATTATGACAATTATTATTAGCATTGCGAATGCGCGGCATGACTTAAATTGCGAATTGTTTGGCGCGGCATTATTTTCTCCCCGATGCGGAGGCGAAGGCGGCGGCGTGCGCGCTTACATACGTATGTACGACGTTCATTGAGCTGCTGCTGCTGCTGCGGCACGCGACCGCGTCGAGTAAATGGGGTACTTCTCTCAGCAAGACGTCTTTTCTTACTGCTTATTTTTCTAATTATAGCCGCCTCCATCGTCGTAGTCGTCGTCGGCGGCAGCGGCAACGGCGGGCGTATGCCAAGGCGCCACTCAACAGGTTGCAGACGCGCGCCGCGTTCTCGCGAATAATTTTTAATTTTCACCCCGCGCTCGACGCACCCGCTCGTGTACGACATCAGCACGAGCGTGTTGGAAATAAAGATGATGAGCGAAAAGAAGCCTCGACACTTGGGTGTGTGTGTGTGTGTGTGCGCGTAGGAGTGTTGCAAAGTTGCTGACGGCAAAGTTTGCGCCCCGTGGTAAAACTTTGAACTTTTTAGACTTGCTGGAATGCAGAATGAAAGAGGTTATACTTAATTAAGTGTGTTTCTTCATTGAATGACAATATACTAATTGAATTATCGTAATTCGTTTTAACTAACTTTAAATAGATTAATTTGCATTTAGAAAAGTTTAAAAACTATTTTTTTTTCTAGACCAGATTGATTAAATCCTGAATAACTCAGTGGTGTGTCCGCTGGGCTATTGTTTTCAGGGAACGACTTTTCGAGTTTTTAACCCTTTGCACAGTGCGTTTCTATGCGCACAAACAATACTTTTGTTTCGCGCACAGGGGGCGGTCCCATTCGAACGAGCGGCAACGCCACGCTGCAATTGATTAATTATCGTCTCCGTAATTTCACCATAAACAATATAACTACAAATAAGGCTGCGCATTGAGCGCGGCCCCGTTAATGGCATTGTATATTATAATATATGTCGTAGAGAAGGCGCACTCATTCGTCGGCGCTGTTTTGCGTCCTGTCGGTGGTTGCGCCATGGCCGTGGAGGGCGCCATTAACGCGAAACCCTTTTGTTTCAAACGCAACCACCACAACGACGACGACGGGGCGCAAACGCGAGAAGCGGTATCAGCTTGCTTGTCGGCGGGAGCGTGGGGGATGGGAATAAGTGCCTTTGCAGAATGTTCTTGTGCGTTAGCAAACGTTAACAACAATGCGCAGAGGAGTGATGCTGCTGCTGGAGTTGCGTTAGAATTTCCAGTGCGAACGCGTTTGCTTATTGAGCGCTTCTGTTTTGTTCTTGAGGCGCGGCGGACCAGTGAGATGCTACCGTGTGACAACGAGTATATGCGTAATATGCGATCATGGCGAAGGGTAAGCGAAGGGTACATGCAAGGGGATGATGTGATGCTTTAATGTTATGAGTCAATGCAAAATGCAAACTGTGCTGTGTTTTTTAGCTAGTGATAATGCAATGAATTCGGCAAGAAGAATATTCTACATGTAACCACGCACCACATAAGCAAATGACAACTAATGAAACTGGATGAAATATAAAAATAATGAAACTGGATTAATGCACATTACAAAGGCATAAATATTAATAACCGGAAATACTTTTTTATTTTTATAGGTTTGAGTGCCTTATTCATCGTTAAATAAAAGAAGTGCAGTTAATGCGAAGCGGGACTCTTTATCAGCAAATAAAACTGTAGAATTTAATGTATATCTGTTCATAGCTACTAATTCTAAAACTGCAAACGTAAAAAGCGTAAATTTTTCGTTATAATTCCATATAACATCAGCAAAAGTCGATATTGTAAGATGAATTTAAACTGAAGTTTGTTGCTTTTATTTAAAGAACATAACATATTGTGAAGTAGGGCAAGATTGCAAACGGGGCAAGATCGATATTGACCAATTTTATCTCAATTGTGCATTATTTTTTTAAAACTAAGTTGTAGAATGTAGCACTGATTTAGTAAGAAGCTAACTAACGAGATGTCTTCGATTTACAAGCATTTTTTTTGCGTGTGATTTCTGCGTTTTCTAGCTTTGCAAAAGATGACTACTTATGAACTACATACTCAAGTTAGACATGGCTTAGAACGTGCGCTGAAATTATTGGTTATAATCTCGATTTTTGAGCTAAATTTTGGTATGTATCAAGAAAAATGGTTATACTTTATGCACAAGAAAGAAATTCTGTTGTCCGTACGAAATTATTGAAACATGTACAGTAGAACTTCGTTATAACGTACTCGGATATAACGTTTGCTCGGATATAACGTTCACCTCAGGATGGCCCCAAGCATTTTCCATGTAAAT
>JARJDR010011197.1:0-20774 GCA_030264135.1 Myllaena sp. GC000078 | reverse complement strand
TGGGCCATTTTGTAAGGGCAAAATTGCAAAAAGTCAAAAAACACACCAAATTTTCAAGGTTGTTTTGTGGCGAAACTATTCAATTTCCGGAAATGAAATACCCCTAATTAGAAAGACAAAGAGCTGCGCTTCCAACGCCGTTAAATGCGCGTCGCTACCGCCATTCGTTTCGAAGATATGGGCTATTTTGTAAGGGCAAAATCGCAAAAAGTCAAAAAAACACCAAATTTTCAATGTCGGTTTGTGGCGAAACTATTCAACTTCCGGAAATCGAATACAATGTAGTGTAACTTATGCTTGTAACTCCGGAAGTAATAATCCGATTTTGATCGGGTTTTTTTGCATGCCCACTATTTGTCTTCACTACCTCTACATCACTTAATTAATTGCTTGATTCGATTTTAAATTTTGCAATCTAATCACTTTCTAACGTTGTCAGACGAGTCGAAATGCATGAAATCTTGTGCATAATCCGGGCTATATCAACAAAAGTCAGTTTTATTATAGATTTATTGCAATCATAATGGGAACAATAAAGTAGTTTCTTTAAAGATTGCTGAATCATTCTCTGTTCAATTGCGAGAGGAAGGAGTTAGATTTGGTGATCATTGCAAGTTGGAAGGAAGACGTGGTGGCGTTATACGTGGTCGATTTTGCAATAATTCAAAACAACAGCCGTCCCCACGATTTCCTGCAAACGAATAGAGACTTAAATGCACAGTCATAATGCACAATTCACTTGATACCATTGCTCATCACGTGACGGCGCAGAACGCTATTCATGTCGCGCAAACGTCCCTGCATGTACTCGGGATAATGCAGGAAATTCATGGGGATCATCAACTAAAAGAGGAAAGAAAACTGGACGAATTTATTCCGAATTATAAATGAGTGTATCACCACAAGCAATTACATTGTGATTGATCATTTCATTCAGCGCCAAATCAGGCATTTCGTTATTGATGTGCAGCTCTTGCGGCGCGAGACGTATCATCTCCACGAATATAATCGCCACCCTTCGCCAGTTCAGCATATGCTCGGGCTGAAATTAAATTTAACAACTTGAAATCAATAATTTCGCATAATAAACAATGCGCAATAGACAGCGATTGCAATTACTGCATATGTTGCGTGATTAAAGCATTTGAATAATCAGCAACTTTTTTTGTGTGTGCGACAACAGCGATTTGCTCAACGCCGTTGCGACAATGTCGTTGACACTTTTCGCATGCCGCGCTTCCTTTATCAAAACCGCAATGCGAGCAAGTTTGCACGCAATATTATATTGATTGCGTTTCGTAAGCAACTAATTGCAATACGCAATTGGCAACTATGGAAAGTAGGCTAATAAATAAGCATTGGTCAAAATCAACTTCGATTGAGGAGGGAAAACATTACGCGCAGATTAAAGAAGATCGGCATCATGTAGATCGGCACGGTCGAGCCCGACAATTCGTCAGTGGGCGTAAACTTGAGGACATGGTGCAGCAGATCAAGGATATATTGCAGCAATTGGAAATGCCTGCCGGTTAGTTCATCCTCCAACAGGCCCAGCACGTCTAACGCGACAATTTCGGGTGGCACAGATTTGTTGTCAGGATCTACAACATATAAAATACACACATCAGCTGTCGCAATGTGCAATCATATCAAATAAATACAATACCAAGAACAATTGCTTGTATGGCTGGTGGAATCAGCGGTTTCTTCAAGTAGATCAAAAAGAACATGAGACCGCTAGCGACGTCACGCACGGAGCATTCCTCAAGCATTTTGAACAAATTCGGGCCGCCCCGACTTAGCTCTTTCGCGATTTGTTGAGCAAGCGCATCATGTCCGGTCGCTCGAAAGATATCGCGTTGAATAACATCTGTTGGTGAAAGACACGTTATTAAAACCTTGATTTTCACTCTTTCAACATATCACCTTCTTTTAAGTATTCAATAACTCCATGTACGGCTTGCAACGATTTTTCTGATATGTAGTCTTTCTTTGAAAATCGTAGACCAAACCTTAATAGACATACAAAGTAATGCAATTACACAATAAGCATCGGCATTTGATAATCATTCGATTAAAGCGATAATAGAAACAAATCAGATTTCTCAACAAGTTTAAATACTTCCATTCGACATGCTGCAAATGTTTAACATATTCATACCAATAACAATAATACTATTGATCATATAAAAGCAGCAACGTAATCAGAATAGCATTCAATTAGCGTCGTGATACGTTCAAGATGAACGCTTTCAGCACCATCGCCAGTTTGGCGCTCGTCGCGCTTTTTATCACCGAAATACAAGCGCACGCCATCCGCAGTCACGATCTGAGTTCATATTACGATCCTAGTCGACAATTAGCCCTCGCGAAACGTCATAGCATTAAGAAACGCGATCTGTATGCATCTGGGGACGAATTGTGCCATTATCGAAACGTCTTCCTGCATCCACGTTCAACATACGAAGACGCCTGCGATGAACCCGCCGCTGCACCCGAAATCGAGTACTTTTACGTGCCCGAAGAAGAAGTAGCAGAAGATCAAACGTACAACATGGGCGATCACTATGTGTTTGCACCAGAAGCATACGACGCTCACATTGACGACACACCGCGGCCAATCTACGATCGAATCCACCGGGAGAGGAGCGATCTAACCCAGGAGACGGAAGACATGCGAACTATCGAACTTGCGGAAGTGGCACCACCGAATCGAGTTATCAAGGGTACCGACGACTCCATTGTCTTTCCATCCAGCGAAGAGGAAACCTACATTCATCACCCGCTAATTAATTGGGATATGGTCAACACCGAGGTTGATAAATGCAGTTGTGTGCAAGAGTACAAGGATCTGCACGATACCGAATTCGGTGAGTTGGCAATAAGTGCACCAAAAGAGCAAAAGCCATGTCCATGCAAGAAATGCGCGCATATCAAAAATGAGGATAATGCCTGTCAGCAACAAAATAGCTCATCCTATCGCAATACATTTTCCGGATGCGGCTGCAAGAAGAAGGTTGGTGATGAAAAGGGTAAAAACACATTTATTCAAAAAATTCTAAATGCAAAATCGGATGCGAAGGAAGCAAAGAAATCAGAAGACAGACATGCTTGTAATTGCTCCGCAAAACATGAACCGCATCACGATCAACTAGAAACTCCTGTTAAATTAATGAACGAAGATGCTGTAAAGATTGATCACGATGCCAAGGACCAAGAGGAACCGGTGGAAATCAAATCACGACACGCTGAAGACGCCATCGAGGGAGTCAAGGAGGAAATCGCGCCAAAAAACGGTGCAGCGCCTTCCAGCGAAAGTGGCGGCTCGTTGTCATCATCCTTATTATGACTGCTGCGAAATTCATAATTTGTCTCATCGCGTATCATAAACTAAAGAAAATCAAATAATTTTAAGTAATCTAAGTCGAAATATTTTTATATGCATCAAATATGGAATAAATTAAAAACTGTTGAGCTATGTCGATTAGATACGAATTGCTGTTCCTGCACCTTTGCGACACCTAATCAAAAATTCGAATTCGAAAAGTCAGCACAATCAAATCGTATAAATATCGCCAACGGCGCGAATCGAAATCATTCGCTCGCTTGTTTCGTATCGACAACACAGCAATCAACATGCGAGTCTTCGTCGTCCTGTGCCTGGCGGTCGCCGCCGCCAACGCCGCCTCCACCGGCTTGGCCAAGTCCAAGGAGGCCGACATTGCGCGCTCCAAGAAGTCCGCAACGACCACCTTCTGCGTGGAGATCCGACCAAGTGATCCCTACCACAAGCCGTACACGGTGTGCGAAAGCCAAGCCGCCCCAGCCACCGGCTACGCAGCAGCCCCGACCTACGCCGGCCCGCAATCCACATACAACGCGCCCGCCCAAGGGTACGGTTCGCAGCCGTCGACGTACAACGCACCCAAGACGGAATACGCCGCCCCGGCGCCGGCACCATACGCCGCCCCAGCGGCCGCTCCGGCGTACAGCGCACCCAAACCGACCAACAGCTACGCGGCGCCAGCCAAGAGCGGCGGCTACTCTGCCCCAGCGTCTGCGGCACCCGCCACCGACTCGGCTGCGTCGTCCACGTACAGCGCGCCCTCCGCGCCAGCTTATTCGCCTCCGAAGACCACATACGCCGCACCGACGCAATCCTATGCCGCCCCGGCGTCCGCGCCCGCCTACAGCGCGCCCTCACACAGCTCGTCGCACCCGTCCGCCTACCGCGAGGTTGAAGCTGAGAACGAGATCGAAGACAAAGAAGAAGACAAGACCGTTGGAGCCCCGGTGATGGCTGAGGAGGAAGAAGAGGAGAAGGAAATCGCACCGATGGAAGACAAGATGAGGTCGCACCATGGCGGTGATGATTACGGCTACGGTGGCGGTGAGACAATGCAAACCTTTCAATTTTTCGTTCAATTTTTAACTAATTTATGCATGGCGCAGGTATGGGTGGCGGTCTTTTTAAGATGGGACACAAGCACCATGGAGGCGGCGGCTACGGCGGCAGTTACGGACACGGTCTCGTCGTCACATGCCAACCGACTCTGGGTGGTTACGCGCACGTTGAACACGGCTACGGCGGCGGACATGGCGGTTATGGCGGCGGTCATGGCGGCTATGGCGGTCACGAAGAGCACGGCTATGGTCACGAAGAGCACGGATACGGTGGCGGTCACTACGGCGGTGGATCGTACAGAAGCGCCTACGCCAGCCCCAAGACATACAAATCCAAGCCGATGGGATATGCCGTGCCAATGAAGAGCTACGGTGATTATGCTGCCCCAGCTCCGTCCTACGGCTCCGGCTACGCTGCGCCCAGCTACGCAGCTCCGTCTAAGGGCTACTCTGCGCCGGCCATGGAATACGCTGCTCCGTCAAAGGGTTACTCTGCCCCTTCCAAGGGATACTCGGCGCCGGCTAAGGGATACTCCGCCCCCTCCAAGGGTTACTCTGCTCCCGCAATGGAGTACGCCGCTCCGGCCAAGGGTTATTCGGCTCCGTCCAAGGGTTACTCCGCGCCCTCCAAGGGCTATTCTGCCCCCGCAATGGAGTACGCTGCTCCTGCGGCTGAATACTCTGCGCCATCCAAGGGATACTCCGCTCCGGCGATGGAATACTCTGCGCCCGCCAAAGGATACGCTGCTGAATATTCGGCGCCAGCCAAAACTTACTCCGCCCCGGCGCAGGAGTACGCCGCGCCTTCCAAGGGTTATTCTGCGCCAGTTGAATATGCCGCGCCCGCCAAGGAGTACTCTGCCCCGATGGAATATGCTGCCCCGGCTAAAGAATACTCAGCGCCATCCAAGGGGTACTCGGCACCGGCACCGACCTACTCAGCGCCAGCTCCATCCTACTCGGCGCCAGCGCCATCATACTCAGCACCAGCTGCGCCCACGTATTCCGCTCCGGCACCAACGTACTCCGCTCCGGCTGCTGAATCCTACTCGGCACCGGCGTCCGACTACTCGGCGCCTGCGCCGTCCTACGAGAGCTCTTCCTACGCTGAGCCTAGTTACTCTGCACCAGCTGCGTCGTACTCTGAGCCTGCTTCCTATTCAGCACCTGAGAGCTACTCCGCGCCGGCTCCTTCATATTCGGCGCCTGCCCCGTCTTACACGCATGAATCGTCATACTCTGCTCCGGCTCACGAAACATACAGCGCGCCGGCTCCGACCTACTCTGCCCCAGCTCCGTCGTACTCGGCCCCAGCTCCGTCGTACTCGGCCCCAGCTCCGTCGTACTCGGCCTCAGCTCCGTCGTACTCGGCCCCAGCTCCGAGCTACTCTGAGCCAGCGTCCTACTCTGAGTCGTCCTATTCGGCCCCGGCTCACGAAACATACAGCGCGCCGGCTCCAACCTACTCTGCTCCGGCCCAGAAATACACCGCTTCGGCTGCCTACTCCGCCCCGTCGACTTATTCAGCTCCGGCATCGTCAAAGTTCAACGCCCCAGCTTATGGCTTATCGTACAGGGCTGCCCCCGCCGAGGAAGTACCCAAAGCCGACGACAAAGTCGAGATTGTGAAGAACGAGGACGATAAGAAGAAGGAAGACACTGTCGCCGCCATGGCACCAACCAAGGAGGAGAAAACGAACGATACGATGAAAAAGATTATCGAAGCGCGCGAAAGTGGCTGGTCGCCGCTTACCGACGAAGGGAAGGATAAGAAGGACAAGGAAATCTCCGGTGGATGGTCCGCAACTGCGTAAGGTTGATTGGTCGGGCATGAACGTCTAGCTTACAAATGATAATGTCTACAAACTTAGATTTAATCGTTTCTCCTGGAAACGAAACAGTATTTGTGTGCGAATCATTTCGATGTAGTTTTTATATTTTTGTAATGGACGAATGAGCAAATATAAAACATTACGATGTTTTGAAAAAAGAATCTGCTACATTATTTGATGCGAATTGTGTTGACTTACGTTTTTGTTCCGCAGTTTCCCATTATGATATCGATGGTTGAATTTAAATCATTGTCGAATCTGTATTCTTTGTGATATGAGGACGTAAATTTTACACTTTAAAAATCTGCAAAATGCAGAATGCATTGCCAGTGGCGCATGGAGTTTGGTTTTGAATGATCACATTTGATAGATGATATTTGACACGATATGACAAGTCCGGGGCCGCCCCTAGCCTCCCCCGGCCTGCCTGGCACCTACCCCATGAGTAGACCCCATATATAAATGTGAATAAATTTAATTATTTATTAATTTAATTGTGTCTTTACTCAATTATATTTGATCTAAATGGGTAGACCATGGGGTAGGGTAATTTTACAAACCCATACATAGTAGCATTACTAGGACATGTTAAGCATTTAATAAATTATTAAAAACATTTTAACATTACATTAATAAATATACAAATTTAGTTATAAGATGTAATGCAAATGAAGACATTGGATAAATTATAAAGAATGATAACCGATAATAACTATTTAGTTTCAGTAAAATATACTGTTATATTATTCATGTCATACTTATTTCGCTCACTGTTATCTCAATTAATATTATAAACACATTTATAAATTGCATAATATCGACATTATCTCAACTTGGTAATCAATAATTATATTATTGGTATATAGAATATAATCTGAGAATCCTTCAATTTATTTACGTCAATAATGGGATTGAGAATGAAATTGATAATGTTCACATGTATGAATGAATAATTCAACATCAAGACCGGATCGTAAGATGTATCAGAATCGGTTTGCAATTTGCATTTATATACTTACACAAGTTAAGTTCTTCATATATCTATGAGTGATAAAGTATGAGTGAAAGTGCTATACACTTAATGAAGTGATCACAGAAATAGATGGTTTCGATTTGTTTGCTTAATGAACGTAATTCATAATTGATATAAATACACCAGATAATTGGCACTATAAATATTTTGCCTTTACCATCTGGAATTACTTTAATATCATATACATAATTATTATTATTGCAGATTTGTCGGCGGTAACAATCTTTGATGCCGCATCAATTAAATAAAAATAAATTCAAATTTCGGTTTAAGTAATACAGGCACTGAAACCTCCGATCTTGACTAATCGAAATGAAAATTATATGTTATATCGCCGAAATTGTTAATAATTGATTGCAAGTTAAAAAATCTACCATACAAATTCGACTTATTGCAAGTATTCTCCTTTTCGCTTTTGCGCACAGAAAGCTTCTAATTTATTACCATTACGCATAACTCATTCGTATATGTATTATGAAATAAAATATCGGCGTTTGCGGTATCGTTGGCACTAAATTCCGCGCTAAGTTACGTTTATCGCCCCCTTACATTATCTTCTGCCTAACGATATTTGCTCAATAATTTTTATAACTTAGCAGCGCACGGACCGTATGATCTGCAAGTACCGCTATAAAACATATTAGTTGCGTTTGCAACATTGACTTATTTGCGCTCATTGAAAATCAACTAATTGCCTGCTATCAATTACAAGATAATTTTCCCTGGTTAATATTCTATTGTAATATATCACAAATACACCGAGATTACGACATCCTAAATCGCTTTAATACCGTGCACTGTACAACATTCTGACCACCGCAAGCATTCGGATTACTTGTTATAATGTACAAAAACATTGAATCACTCGCCGTGTACCGATATGCAGTTATATTCGGCTCCCCATCACGATTCACACATCGCTATCTGGATCTGTTTCACTGCGAGGCTGGCCGAAATTACGCGTAATGCTTTCGCTCATCGAGCGTATGTTTGCTAGATGCACCTCGTTCGCAGGCGGCACGGAGAAATAATTCAGTCTGTCCAAGTCGGGCATGGCATTCAAGTCGTCGTCAGTCCGGTAGCAATTATCATACTCCGAGTCGTACAGGGCGCTTAGTGAATCCAGTGACATCATAGCATCCGAATCGAAAATTCGTGAAGATGCGCGCGACGACATGCTGGTGTTATCGTCCATATCCGGATCGTGGTTGTGATCATTATAAGCAGAATTGACATCACTCAGGGCACCTAGAACAAATGCCGTTGTCGATTCCAATTCTCTCTTCTTAAATGCGATTACCTTCTGCGTCAGTAAGGCCAGTTTCATTAAGCATCGAAATATTTTCGAGCGCCGGATCATCAGTCGTGTAACCGGTGGATTCGCGATCATTCAATAACGGCTCCGACGCGCCGCCCTCTTCGTCTTCGCTCCACTCCGATTGACTGCCACCCCCGCCGCCACTTGCGCCCGCTCCACCACTGTGTCCACTTGCATTACGATGTTCGGACTCCTCTTCTAAACTACGAAGTTTTTCTTGTACTTTTTCCTCGAGTAATCGCTTCACTTCTTCCTCCTATAAGAAAGAAACACATTTTAATACGTATGTTATTGAGAGCAAGACTTTCTACTATGATCTCACCAATTCCTTATCGATATGCTTTGTGAAGAAAGACCATAAAATGTTAAACAAATACTGAAAGCATTAGGTACTAATTTACCTTTTCTTGTTCTTCTTGCGCAAACCGCTCCGCCTGTTCGAAGCTCTCCAAGTCGGTGTCATCGTCGACACGCCGTGCCACATCTAACATCTCGCAATCTTCACACTCGTGCCCACCGTGCACTTCCTCGTGTTCTTCTTCAGTCTTATCAATCGGACTTCTAAACGATAAACAATCATAAAACATACAACACTCAAAATATTATTGTATATAAGTTCGTCATCAAATGTACTAAATTGATTGAGAGGCATCTACAACAAGCTGGGTGAATGTGCGTTCTAGCAAGCAGCATGGAGTTGTTGATTTTTCATGAATCACTAAATTTGTGGTGTAGAACAAACTTAGAGAATGGTATATTGTTGCTTGACTTAAAAATGGTCTTTGGTTATTCTGTTAGTGATTGCGAGTTCGAGTAGTTCATTCATGCGGTGTTTTACTTTGAAATAATCGTTAGTTTTGGATGGTGATGATGTTTTGCTAGTAGGTACCTGTCGAGAGGTGCAACCTTTTGCAGTTTACAGCTCTGTGACGGTCCTTGCGGGGATGAGCCCCGCTTTAGCGAGCCCTCCTTGCTGCTTACTACCTGCGTCGGATGGTTGCTCATACACTGCAGGGTGACGCTGCCCGTTGGATTCACGCGCAATCCCAACGCGAGCGCTTGTATCGCGGCCAAGCCGACCTGATGATTGTTGTTATACCTTACGAGCGGCTCCAGCGCAATGTCCTTGCTGCACTGTGTCACCTCCAGCTTCGGCGGGATGTTCTGCATCAAATTCTGTTCATCGAGCAGCTTCTGAATTTCGCGCTCGAACGGCACCACGAATTCGTCGGTGTTGTTCACCTTCATATTCGGTGACAACTTATTGCGGCGCATCGCATCCTTTTTATTGTCCGTCTGACAGAAGCCGTCTTTCTTCGAGCCACGCTCGCTGCTCGCATAGTCGTTCATCAGCAGTTCCTTAATCTCTTCAGCCTCCTTGAAGCTGGGCGAGCGTTTGCAATTCGCCGCTGAGACTTTATTGCATTCGAGCACCGAATCGGAGTCGTTTCGCGTGCGCTTCTCCAACGTGCGATTAGTCTTTTTCACAGCGCCGTTCTGCACGCCCACACCTCCGACGCCGCTGGTATTGCGTACCAGCGATACAGGTTTCTTGGGCTTCGTTAAAAACTCGAAGCTCGCGCAACTCTCTCCACGATAGCTGTCCTCGCCGTCGAGCATTGGCGGACTTGTCACCACCGACGAATCGATCGTATTGCAAGTGGTCGCGAGCGCAAGGATTGCGCCCGGTGGTAGATTATTCCGCTTGCGGTCGGAGGAGTTGTTGCGCAGAGAGCAGTTTGGCGGGATATAATCCAAAGAGGCACGTGGCGACGTCTCCGGACTGGAGCATGGATTCACTTGAATGTCCGAGGGGAAAATAAATTGCTGCGCATCGGTGACCGGAAGCGGGGGTGATACGCATGGCGACGCGTCGGCGTCCGTCGTGCGGCTGTAGCTTTCGTCGCTGCTGCTTATGCTCGGCGAATGATTCAACGAACTGATCTCGTCGGCGGAGCTGTGAATTCGCTGCGGCGCTGTTGGTGCATAGCCAACGCATCCCAGACCGCCCAGTGATTCGTCCGAGTAATGACGCTGCATGAGTGGACTATGCCGCAGTGGACTATGATGCGGCGCCGGTATATTCGCTCGACCCTGGAATTTATTGCGCATCTCCGGCGTTGCTATCTTACTACTCGTCGGCATGGGCGCTTGCGACTGCTGTTGAATGTGTATGCTCGTTTGCGATGGATTCTTTCGGTGCCGATTCGGCGATTCCTTGCCGGGCGGCTTCGGCAGCGGCTTGAGATACGGTTTCGATTCGACGGACGACAGGCTCGAATAGGGGTTGTTGCTGTTGCTGGGAACGACATTCGGACGCGGCCATGGTGGCGTGTACTTCATGTCTTTGGGATACAATACTTTGTGCGGGGGCAATGGCGGTGGTGCTGATATGTTGTCTTGCTCGTGCTTGGTGGACGACGCAGATTTGAGGGGTCTCGGTTTCGGATGAGTGGTTGGTGGTAGGAGGGGTTCGTTTTCGCACCCGATGTTCATCTCCCGATGACAGGACTCGCGCAGCGGCGGTAAGCGCATCGCGTTGCGGATGCCGAAGGTGTCGTCGCGCGAACCGCTGCGATTCTGCAACGGTTGCGGATGCTTCCGGCCGCTGCCGCCGCCGTTCGACTCGCCGTGCAATAACGCCAGCGGCGTGGGCACGCCGCCGTACATATTGTTCATCGCTAAAACAAGAAAGTTACTTTATGATCAGGTGTATTATACATGTGGTTTGATGTGCGTGGGAAATGCACTCTGCCTATATGACGACTGAGTCGCTAATTGAAATGCTAGGGGAGTGCATTCAAATGAACTACGTTCTAAATGATCAAAGTGCTCGAAGCCCAACAAAAACAAGTCCAAACTTTGTACTTACAAGTGTATCAAATCAAAATTTTCGTATAAAAATTCAACCAAAACATAATCGATGCAAAAGTGTATATAATAAAGAAAAAATACATATGAAACATATGACATTTGTGTATTGCTACAGCCCCGTTATGTCTAAACCAATAAGTGTCGTTTCTGGAATAAAGGTTTAGACAGCAAAACTACAACAAAAGCGTAAATTATGAACGGACTTACCAAGGGCGCTGTTATTACCGGGCGCATTATTACGGAAGTTGTTCAACTCCTCCACGCGCATCGTGCCCGGCTGCTTGCGATCGATGAGGAAGTAGGTGGTCATATCACCCTTGCCTTTGACTTTCACTTTGCCGCGACACTGAAACTCGTACGGATACGCCTTCAGCACCTGGTAGACCTCTTCGGTGACCTGCGTGTGGTTGGGCAGACCGGTGGAATCCATGCGACTGGCGACGTTCACCGTATTCCCCCAGATATCGTATTGTGGCTTGCGGGCGCCGATCACACCGGCGACCACTGGTCCTATGTTAATGCCTTCACACAAATCGAGAGTGAAGAAAAAAAACGATGTACGATTGTAAATGCTTACCGACACGCAACATGAAATTATTATAACTATTCTCATTGATGTTGAGCAAACGATCTCGCATGGCAAACACGAACTCGACCAGCGTACTAAGATGCAGACCGGCTGTGCTCTCGTCATCGTCGAGAATACGCTGATCGGGCATCAAACCCACGGCGGCCATGTACGTGGAGCCAACCGTTTTGATCTTATCGATTGACTTGAAGCGCTCTTCGCTGAGCAGATCGTCGAAATCGGCGATGATCTCGTTCAGCAGCCGCAGGCATTCCACGCCCTGATTGTTACCGTCGAGCTCTGTATAGAATTCGTGATAATTCGTGATGGACGCAAACACGACGCCGACACGAGAGTAACTCTGATGATAGAGTTCCTGCGATAGAGTGTTCTGTAATAGAATGAGGCACGCATGGTTATGGATGCATGTGCAGCCCTGTAATCTTTCTTTCAATTTTGGTCCACTAAAACCATATAACACGCACAAAACGAAACGAACAAAAAGTTACAGCACGGATCGGAAGAGAAACGGAAAGATTAATTATAGAGACGGAACGGAACGTAAATTAAAAACGACGGTAGTTATGCAGAATCGGAAGAGTATCAAAAGCGTGCCCGAAGGCGGTATGATACCCTTCACGATCACGGTGTCAATAGTATTATACAATTACGTGCGGCAGATGCGACAAAAATAGTACAGGCTACACAATACAATATAGTCGGGTGAGCAAATGGCAACGAAATGAGGTATTGGCTTGAATCCACATACCTTTGTGAATTCCGATATGGATTCAAACCTAGTCAGCCGCACAATACAAAGTGATTAGGGACTCATGCAATTTGCATTGGATTTCACTTCGTTTGCAGTGCTGACACATGAAAGTGAGCAATGTTAAATTGGTGGTGAAAGGTGAAAAGTTAGAAAATTGCAAGCTTTGCAGAATACAGTGGCATCATGCACTTTCTGCAAGCTTAATATACGACTACTATGTACTAACCATATTATTCCTAAATTGGTTATCTAAGAAGTGGGTTGCGACGTGCGCCGGAAGCAGATTGAAAAGTATCCGCTTGTTCGAATGCTGCAGCGCGTCCATCTCGCGTTTCTCCTCGTTCGCCTGGATCTGCCACAAAAAGTCCAGGCGAGCCGTCCATTCGACCTGCCGTCCATGTAACAGCACGGCCAGTACGAACATGATCACTTCGACGACGCTCAACACGTGCGCGGGTATCACCGATCTGTAATAACAAGGACACCGTTGCTCCCTCTCTTCCTGTTACTTCTTCTGATCAACATACTTGACTCGCAGATCGTAGCACATGAAGAGATCGATGTGCGATAATTCGATGAGCAAGATGTAGACGGTGGACATGACGAGCAGCAACGACGTCTTCAACAGGATGGGCAGACGTAGGAACAGCGCGACGGCAAGATAACCGAGCGCGCAGGATAGGACAATATACTGAGGTAGAGGACAAGCGCGATGGTCACGCTCCAAAGTGCCGCCATCAAGCGTCACGTTGGTCGTGGACTGCGCTGGCACGCAGGGTACGTCCGAGCGACACGTAAAAACGTTTACTTGTGCCACCGTATACACGAGTACAATCGTAAAGACCGTGATCGCCAAGCGCAGGACGAAACTCTGTGAGATATCCCAGAGTATCCACCGCAAGCGCACGGCGAGTAATAGCATGAGCACCACCGAAATCCATACGAATGCCGTGAGGAATAAGAGGAGAAGGATTATGGTACGCGGCAGGACGACGGCTTGCAGTGCGCCGAGAAGGACGAGGAGTGCCAACGCGCACGCCAGCGAGGAACTATAACCGACGTCAACATCGTCGTGATACTGCAAAACAGCACAAAGCATACGTTGTGTATCCCGATTGGGCCGATTGGGCGCATCGCGAATACCTGATTTTCTTTGGAACTGTCTTTGAAGCATAAGGTTACGAGGTTCACGTGAGTCGACTTTTCGCGGTCGACACTGCGCGCTTCTATCGCCTGTGCGAGGTACTTGTTCACCCTGTTCGATGGCTGGTGGTAGACGCTCGAATGACGTTTCTTGAACGGCCGCTTGAACTTCTCCGTCACCTTATTCTAAATGCGGGAGGAGTCGGTACAGATTAGTGGAGCGGTAGAGGTAAAGCTGGCGTTGATCAAAATGTTGGTACAAGCCAAAAGAAAGCGATTTATACGCGCATCGATTGATTTCCATAAAACCCGATGATAAAGGCAAGCCGAAACTGCTTCACTCTTTGTCTCGTTGAGGTCGGAAGCTTACAAAAACTACAAACCCAAATTTGGAATACAAATTTAGCGTTTATAGTTTTATTCGAACCTCAACGAGTCGATGAAAGAGTTGAATTTATGAATCAAATTACCCAAGCCGAATCAACATACATTCAGATACTCTGAAAACTGTAAAAAATCGCCAAAAGACAACTGATGATAGAGAACAGAATAAGGTGTCTTGAACGTAAATTAGTCAATTCCAATTTCCTCAGCGCCAAAGCGATGCATTCCATCGCATGCAAAATCGTGTGTAAACTGTTTTTGATTACGCAACGCACAATATAGGAAATTGCAATTAAGTCCGTTGTCGGCACCCAATACGTATGCGTTGCAAATATGCAAATGCGTTGCCAATATATGCAAATGTAATGAAACGAAGCAAAATGGCTAGCTAGATAGACAGAGAGCGAGTGGATGATCGGAACAAGTGAGGGAAAAAGTGTAGACACGGCTGAAATTGATGATCGCAAACGACAACAACAACCAACGCAACAAACGCAGTAACCACCCCCGCCACAATATACGCACACGATTCAACCCAATAAATGATTGCGTGACCATCAACCGAGACTATAGTTAAGAGTTGATAAGTTATGAATTACTTCATCTAAATATGGTTTCATTCCAAATAAGTTTCAAATAAGTAATGGCACCCTAGTGAGAGAATTGAGAGAAGAAACATTTCGAAACACAAATATTAGCTAAAAATGTAGTTAAACGTAGGTTTTAGACTAGTAGAATAATATAGTAGTAAAAACACATTGAACGGTCTGAGAACACAACTCACTTTCGATGCAACGCCCGGCGCCTCCGCCTCGTTTATAACAATCGCCGGTACGGTTTCGACGTGCACCCGCTTCGGTTTATCAACGACCTATAAGTTGTCGGCACCCAATATACAATATGGAATGCACGTATGAATGAATGAATGAACAAATGTCTTATTCATGTTCCATGAAAACACACAATTATTCAATGAGCATCCTGCTAAAACGGTCATGATTTATGAATTATGAATAATGTGGATTAGAGAAGAGACTATTTCAACCAACTTTAAGATAAAATGCAATCAGAGGAAGTTTTCATAAATACAGGAATGCGTTGTGATTTGCATGTGAGTGTGTGTAATGCGTTCAGTGGGTGCAATTTTGATAACGCAAGCGTTTCCAACTTATTCTAGCTGATTATTCGTATCTACACTCACTTCCACTACAGTGTCGACGACAACAACTGGCCCAATAGCCGCATTGTTGACGTATACCTAAATTGTACAGACACATATAAAAACACCGGTTAATGCCTAAGATACAAGTTTCCCCAAGGGATGTGGATTTGGTTGTTGGCATGGCAGAGAGAATCCAAAAAGCGCAATGCTGCAAGTCTTCATCAATTGAACAAGCAGCAATTATTAAGCTCAGTCTAGGCGTAAAGCTACGCTATAAATGCGCGTAAAAATTAGGTTCGTCTATCGGGAAAGAGAGATAATTTGCCCGCCAGCGTGAAACGAAAACAAAATGGTGCGCATTATATTTTTTGCGAATTTTACTAGCGCATATTTTGGGATTTTTTTCTGGTGTGAAAACTCACTTTGGATTCGGCCGGCTCGGGCGTTTCAGTGGACGGCGGATCCGCGTGCAGCGCTCGTTGCAGGTCTAGTACCTACAAGCGGAAACAGTTTACACATTCTACAACAGGCCTTCGAAATTAAAACAACGTCCGCCGTGATGTGATTCCGCAGTGATTAATTAATGCAACGCTAAACGGATCCCATCGATTTTGAATGTGCGCTTAAGATGTGCATTTTCGTAAGAAAATCAACTATCTATCAACATCGTGGTTATTGTGCAAACGGATGCTGTGCATATGAAATGTGTGCGGTGCACAATTATCTCGCATGAGAATGGCGTCATTTTGCTAATCGCTACATCATATCGAAAACATTGATAGGCTACGGGACACTTACCACAAACGCCTAAAAACACATCAACAATTGAGTGTCGAACATGCAAACACATATCGGGGGGAGGCAGAGAAAAGTTTGTTCGAATTTTCAGAGATATCGTATATGGAAAGCGGTGTTTGTTGAGTACACAGATACGAATTGGTCGAATTGAAAATGAGCATTATTCGCAACGAAATGATAACATTTGGATAGACTCACCTTACGGGCGTTGGCGTTCTTCATGTCCTGCGGCTGCAGCGCCATATTGCTGAAGGGCACCTCCATGGAGTATTTGATCGAGTGCAGCAGCTGCACCACGACGTTGGAGACGTTCTTGAAGCTCAGCTTCCGTCTCTGGGCCGCGCCAAGCGCCGAGCGAACCTGCAGCGTGTTGAACAACAGTGGCTGGAAGAGATCCGCCGGAGTGCGCCGGGGGAGGGTATGCAGGTTAGTCACAAGAGAAATTGGGGAACACCCAGTGCCTTCGCTACTACCCTATGGTTAGTGAATGAGTGCCAAAAATTTGTCTCCATGGCGCGCAACGGTTGCACCCCCTCCACAGAAGAAGAGAAAAAAGAACATTCAATAAATTGAATTTTTCAATGTCAATCACACCGAAGGATCACATAACCGATCTGAGAAGAGGGAAGAACGGAAGGAAGAGGATGAGGAGGGTTACACCCAAAACACATTAATTAACATACAAATTGGAAATTGATTGTTTCGGTGTCGGATGCAAGAAAAGTGCGCAAACATTTAAAATTCAAATTGAATAATTCACCAATCGGAAGCGGACCACCACACATAGAGACGTCTTGTTGGAGTAATTAATTAATTAATGAGAAAACAAACGGATACAGAGAGAGGTTTTGGTTGTGGGTCGGTGTGTTCGTAAATACCTCCGGAGTCGGTTTGGCAAACCACCGCCACCACACACCGCACACAACAGTGGCGGCGTGTTAACAAACACACACACACACCAAGCATCCCCGGTTATTGATACTTGATTTGCTCGGGCGCGCGTGCGCGTGGGCGCGAGCACCAGGCCGCTAATTAAAATAAATACCTTTCTGCGGCGCGCCGGCGGCACGATAAAGTACGTCGTCACGCAGTGATCCCGCAGATACTGGTTGCGGCTGGAGCCCATGCCGGCCTCCACCTCGTACTCGCCGCCGAGATAATCCAGCGTCGCTTGCGTAATGTGCACCCGACTGTAAATGTTATTAATTTTACGGAAAACGCACAGCCCATCCATCCACATCACATACGCCCCGGCGAATTTTACACACGCGCAGAATAATAGGGGGCAAAAGAAAATCTTACCCGGGTTCGCCGCCGGCTTCCATGTTATTCGCCAGCGTGACATCGTTCGACCACACATCGTACTGCCATTTGCGCAGCCCCAAGACGCCGCACAGCACCCGGCCAGAGTGGATGCCGACGCGCATATTCAGCTGGACATCGGTGGCCTCCACCACGCTGGCGATCGCGTCGATCATGTCCAACCCCATCTCGACGGTGCAGTGCGCGTGATCGGAGCGCGGCTCCGGCAACCCCGACACGCAGTAGTAGCAGTCGCCCAGGATTTTGATGCGCAAGCAGTGATTATCCTTGATTGAACGAACACAGAAACACACACACACCAATGATTCGAAAATCGGACGAAAGATTGGGCGAGAGATTGAGTGTGATTGGTGGAGGTCAAGACTTACGTTCGCCAATTGATCGAATCGCCCGAAGAGCTCGTTCAATAGACGCACTAGCTCCTGCGCTGTGCACTGTGACGCCAGCACCGTAAAACCCACGATGTCAGCGAATAGTATGCTAAGAAAACCCTCGAAATTAACCACCTTGGATAGAGAGTTAAGTTTGGAAAGATTCGATTAATAAATCGATTGCTTGCACCGACGTTCGCGTATATTGATTCATATTTCCCGTACAACCCGTCGCCAGAAGGCAGTTAACTTTTTACGAGTATCATAATGTGTGCCTTCGAACATTTGATTACTTCGACCTCGCATGTTCGGTACGGCAACGTAGTAGGATACGTGCCCATATGTGCAAAAGTACCCCACGGACGCCAGAACGCTAAATGCTACTCTCCCCGCCTATAAGTTACTGCCCCTCGGTCGGTCTTGGCCTCCGGGGGCATCGCCATTAAGCCGCCTTCGACATCGAGAAGGATAAACCCTGGAACGCTTCAAGGAAACGCCGCATTTTTCAACGACGGATATAAACTCGCGCAATACCTATCTCCCACCCGCTACGACTTTTTGCCCAACGATGATTTGATATATCAGCAGCAAGGGAGCGACCGATAGAGTGCAGCGGAAAACCCGCACGTTGCAATTTAATAAAATCGACGAAAACAGCGGAATCGATTTATTTCAGGCGTGCAGCGATCGCGAAAGCGGATAGCATCAGACGATGAGCAAGAGCAAAAAAAAGGACGCTTCAACGGCGGCGACATTTAATTTGAAAAATGCCAGACTCACCTGACGTTCTCGTGCTTCTGGATGTAAATCTTATGAAATTGTCCTTCCACCGGTGAAATGATGTCGTTCTTCATCTCCATCGCCACGTGTTGCGGCAGCACCGAGAGCAGGAGGCGCTCCTGCAAAACGGAAATCACACGAACGGTGTAGTAGTGGCTCGTGTGCAGCCGATACCGCAATTTGTAATGACAAATTGCCGATTTAATCATATGTCGATTGAATTATTTCGTTTTAATGTATGGAAATTAGTGTTTAATTACTGTAACGTCGAAATATATTCCACGCAGTTATTACTACATTCTGCGCAGTAACCAGTTTTGCGGGCACCAATGACAAAAAGTCACCGATGAAGCGTGCATGCGAATGGCAAAAACGTCGATTGCAGAACGATAAATCACAGAATTAATTGGCTTCGCGTGGAATAGACGCGAACCAGCGCAGCGGTCCGACAGACAGACGTATGTGTTGTATCAAATTAACGTGTGGCACATGTGCACGTGAATGTATGTGTATCTGCATCAAAGTTGAGTTTTTTAAATGTTCGCATCGTAGCGAAACAATAAATTCGGAATTGGGTCGGTCGACGTCAGCGCGATGCCAATTTATTGAGCAGAAAAAAATTGATGGCAAACTATGAAATTTAATACAGCCGCCACAATGTGTAAAATGTATGTACTACACACCAAACATAAATAATGTAACAATTTATGTCATGTAAGACATGTAAATGAATGGGTATTGCTCCAATATAAACATGAGCACTGATTATATCTTCGTGAAATATTGTAGCGAATTACTTAAAAGAAACATGTAGCAAATAAATCGTAACCTTAGATTTCGAATTAAAATTGTAGCCAAAACTTTTCATAAAGATTATAAATTATTCTGGGTTTCGCACTCACCAACTTCTCGTTTTCATCCTCCATTTCTAAACGCGCTGCGATGCAGTTTCGTGTGTCGAGGAACGCCTTACGTTGTGCATGCTCCATCATGTTATGCATGAAGATACCTACCACGTTCACACATGTGAAAACGATAACATTTGCTATTATCTGTAACAATATAAAAATTATCTAAATTACCAATCTGAAACATTACTGTAAGCAACACATTTCCAAGTAATATTTGAATATGAATACAAGAACAGAAGCTTGATTGAGAGGAAGTAATAATTAATTATTTGATTAATTCATCTCGCGTCATATGCCAACTTCAAATACAGATGCAAATTACGTAGACGCAATCACGCTTTGTAATAAAGTATGAATCATTGAAAAGTATGCAAATGAAATAGAGAGATCGCAAAAGTCTATAATAGAAATAGTGTCATGAAATTGAGTCATTACATCCTACTCAATGCAACCCGTGGCCAAATGATAAAATCATAAAGTTAGATACGATTAACTAATTATTAAAATCCAATCCGCAATGTAACGAATTTCTTGATGAAGCAAACTTTAAATAGAAATTTAATTTACTTCGGCAAATACGATTTAATCAAATAAATCGATTTTACGAGCACATCGTATTAAAAAATAATTCCGAGTTTCTCTCCGATTTCACTACGTTGCGCAGTGTCGTAAAATGACGTGCATTTGTTATAAGGCGATTATAAAGTTCGGGCTAAAAATCTGTCGCCTTCTTGCCATTGTTGGTCGGCAGCGGACCGAGTTATACGAATATTCCAAGCGAGCGTGTTCCAAACGAATTGAGATTCAAACGCGAGCAAACGCAATGAAAAACATTGAAACAGGAAGACGGTGCCGCGGCCAAAGACGCCGAGAAAGACGGAAGTGGACGGAAGGCAAGTCAAGAAACTTTTTAAGTGTGTTGTGTATATGTGCGCGTCGCGACGCTGCGCGACCCAAGAAGTGGCAAAGTGGAAAAGTTTACGATTTATTATTGCCACTTTTTGTCTGCCACTCACACAGTTTTACATTTACAACCGAGCGCGAGGGAGACGCTAAGGAGTCGCGACATGAATGTAAAATACGAACTGTTGCAAGACGGGA
>JARJDR010011182.1:0-16307 GCA_030264135.1 Myllaena sp. GC000078 | reverse complement strand
GCCAAATTCCCAGGACCAGTATGCCACTTTTTCTTTGCATGCACACATGTACACATGTGAACCAAACGAACACCCCACTTTTTCTACTGAACCCCTCGCTACGCTCGGGGTTTGATTAATATTAATGCAGTTCCCCTGATAAGCGCATGGATCTGATTGAACTGGTGAGGTATTTGTAAACAAAGAAAAAATCTAGCGAAACAGCAAACACAAAACGCATGCCGACCACGCGACGACCACGACGACGGCGATGCTTGGTGCCACTCGGCATTGAAATAGCGAAGCGACAGTGTGTGAGAGCGTTTGTTCGCATCCGCGGATCAATCAATCAATCAATCGATCGTGAATGAACGTGGACGCGCGGAACGCGGCCGACCCCACACCGGCGATCGGTTTTCCGCCGTTACTTTTGTGATATCAACACTTAATATCCAACCACAGGAGGGAAATAGGTATGTACTTAGCCCCGCTTTACGTGCAGGGATAAGTTGATTTGATAATTAGTTGCAGAATGACATCAATATATAACATACAACATTTACCGGCAGCAAAACACCAACGCAAACAGCAGCTCGAGAGGTACCTCGTTGAAGTGTGTAAGTAAACTATTTTTTTTATGGTAAAAGAATGATAAAATCTTTAGCAAATCTAAGGTGCATCGTTGTTCGTTGAGCCGAGTCCATCCATTTGAGTTTATTTAGACATTTTGTAACTCAAAGCGTGAACATAAAATTGCTCTGAAATCAACACGCGGTGTGCGCGCTCAGAAAATCACCAATCATAGACAATTCGAAAAACAACATCATAATTTTCAATAGATTAAGACGTCGGGCGACACTGTCGCGTATCACGCCTGAGAAAAAGGAAGTGAAAATTAAATCACGCTCACCGCCGCGCCGCCGCCCAAAGAAAAGACAATAAGCGCGAACAACGTAACTATGAGTAGTAATTCCGACTTCCATCAGCATCCCGCGCGCGGCGCACTATCGGCACACTGGAATGCACCGCATGCACGCAAGACGAAGAGCAGAAGGATGAAGCATGCGAAGAGGAAGAAGAAGAAGAAGAAGACCGCAGGAGAAAAAAATTGTATCAAAGTCACCGGCTGCGGCTTTGTAGACGCGCCGTCGCCAGAGGTGGTCCGGCGCAGCCACCGCCGCGTCGCGCCGCAGCCGTACCGGATCGGTTCGTGCGTGTGAATTCCGCATCGTGCATGCCGTCGCGTTGCGTCCGTCCGTCCCAATGGAGAGAAAACACCCGTCGTCCCATAACCGCCGACGCAGCTAACGCGCGCCGCAACTCCTTGCACACCCACACGCGCATACATGATCGCGTCGCGCTTCCACGCCGCGGTTTTAGCCGTCCCCTCGACCAATCGGCGGCGTGTGCCGCACCGCTTCAAAGGTGCCGCCGCTGCCGCTGCTGGGTGTGGCCTAAATGGACGTGGTACTACCGTACACCACACCATGGGGGCACACCATCGCGCTAAGTAGTAGGACCTGTTCGCATCTTCGCTCAGTTGGCACTCGTCCTTCGTTGCGTCGCTCGGTCCCAGGCTGAGTCCAGTTTGCGTTCCTCGCGCGGTCTTGTGCGCGCGTCATCCGCACACACACCCTACGCACATTCCAGCGTTATCATAGTTCGGTCCTTCGAGTGGTGATATTTGCGAGTTTGCGAAGTTTGTGGTAATCTGTGCAGCGTGTGATCTGTATCCCGATTAAATGGCCGTGTCCGCATTGAATATGTCGCCGTATTTCAGCGGATATCCATTTCAAGGTATGTTACATTTTTGACGGTTTGCCAAACTTCCGCGCGATGAATCCAATCCGCAATCAAGCCTCGTTGCGTGGCGTACCGGCTGCGCTGTATGATGAATGAGAAATATGTAAATTTTCAATGAAAGCGGAGGTGTCCCGACGCACGCAACGCGGCCGCGAGCGGCATCCTTTGATCTTCGAAGGACTAATGCCTGTTTTCATCAACGCCCGAGAGTCTTCTTCTTCTTGGCCGGTGCCGCACTCAACACTCGCGCGCGCGCGGGCGCACACACCTGATTCAATAACGAACGTGGTGCCGAGCACCATCAATTTCGTGCGCGTCGTGCGGCGATTTCATTCACCGCCGCTAACGCAGTGCACGTCCGCAGCCAGCGTACCTTCGTCCTTCCGCACGTTCTCGTAGCTATTATTTCGTTTTGCCGTGCACGTGCGATGCCATCCAGCCGCGTGACACTTTTCACCCGTCCATAAATTCAAAGCGATGAAGTAATAATAATACACAGTTAATGACAATAAGTTTCGTGGTGGGTCTTTCTTCGTAGCAATGCAGTTTTGTTGTTTTTTTGTTTATCGTTCGCTCTTTCCAGCGCCGAATCACCAGAAATTAATATTGAGTCATTCATTCATTTGGTGGTGTACCTTAAATCTAATGCATGCGCCATGACGAAGCGACAATTTTCGAAAGCCCTCGAGGTCCGTAACAACAAACAATTATGCATGACGCTTTTTGATGCTTTTGTTGCCGTACCTACCATCCTCCTGTAATCGCCGAAGAAAGGACACCGTCGGACTGAACACAAGCGCACACATATGCCATAAACATACGCGGATAAGAGTCCAGTAAGAAACGTTCCCAAGTACAATGTATGGAGATCCGTATGCTTAAATTACGTATCTGTCCAGCGTATAGCATCTCAGCTGCTGGACGCGTTGCTCATACCTACAAAAAAAGAAACAACAAGGGTGGTCCGTTAACACCCAATTGAGCAATCATTACGGTCAATTGATTCTCCTTTTCATCGACGTATACGTTAAGCATATACCTTCAAAGTACCTCGTCATTATAATCCAATAAAAAAATCTTCCTCTGCTTTCTTCCTCTTCGCCTTCTTCTTCTTCTTCTCATTCGTATTCGAGACACGCGGCGCACGATTTACCTGCATACGCTGGCATCCGGATGATAAACAACGCCTTCCGATATCCGATTGCAGGGCAAGGCCGCTTCAATCAGCTGGGCGGCGTCTTCATCAACGGGCGCCCGCTGCCGAATCATGTGCGCTTGAAGATCGTCGAGATGGCGTCGAACGGCATCAAGCCGTGCATCATTTCGCGCCAATTGCGCGTGTCGCACGGCTGCGTCTCGAAGATCCTCAATCGCTACCAGGAGACGGGCAGCATTCGGCCGGGCGTCATCGGCGGCAGCAAGCCGCGCGTCGCCACCGCCGAGGTGGAGAAGCGCATCGAACTGCTCAAGCAGCTCAACCCCGGCATCTGCGCCTCCGAGATACGCGACAGGTTGATCAAGGTACATGTTAGTAAATCGCAATTTTATTATAAAAGACTTTTTTGGTGGAGGATGGCGAAGAACGGCGACGACTAACGCGGGTGTGTATGTGTTTGTTACAGGATGGCGCCTGCGACAAGAACTCTGCGCCGTCGGTGAGCTCCATTGGGCGGCTGTTGCGCGGCGGCCGGAAAGACGACTCGATGATGGACCGCAAGAATCACTCAATCGACGGCATTCTGGGTATGTCTTTAGACTGACTATCTATCTGTCTTGTGGTCGAATTGTAGCCAACATGATCTCGTCTAGTTGATGTTAATGCGCGCGTCATGTGATCTGATTATTGCGCCCGAGCGTCAATTAGACACACCAATAATTATATGGCACGCCTGAGTGCCTTTCCAACCGATAAAATGCTATTAAACTTGGGTCTTCTACGCTGCCCACTCCCGCGACTATAATTTCTTCATTAATGCGTCACATTGCTTTTCGCGTCTTCCATCGAGGAAGTCAACAATTTGGTTAATCAATTTCATCATCATCATAAAATACGTTGGCAAACAAATACACAGTGTTGCGAACCTATCGGGGAGAAAGTGAAGAGTAGAGGGTATAATTGGTGTCCCATAAACAGGACCCACATCGTCCTGCGACGACGATACGGATACCGAATCGGAGCCGGGCATACCGCTGAAGCGCAAGCAGCGGCGCTCGCGCACCACCTTCACCGGCGAGCAGTTGGAGGCACTGGAGCGCGCCTTCACGCGCACCCAGTACCCCGACGTGCAGGTGCGCGAGGACATCGCCGAGAAGATCAAGCTGACGGAGGCACGCGTGCAAGTGTGGTTCTCGAACCGACGCGCGAGGCTCCGCAAGCAGATGAACTCGCAGCAGATGAACGCGTTCAACACGATGTCGCTGCAGACGTTCCCGTCGGCCGTCCAGCAGCACTACACCGACACGGTGGGCTCGTTCAATCAGGCGTCGTGGGCGCAGCAGTCGTACGCGTCGACGCTGACGGCGGCGTCCACCACGTCGCCGACAAACACGCCGACGCCACCCTCTTCGGCAGCCTCATCCGCAGTGGCTGCGGCTGCAGCGGCTGCTGCCGCCGCCGCCGCCAACCATCAGAGCCTCGTGCCGCCCGCGCTCTACGCCAGCTACAATCCGACGGCGGGCATGGAACAGAACTTCGGCTATCACCAGATGACGCAGATGAGCCCCAACCAGCACAGTGTGTCGCCGCCGGTGCCGCAAACCGTCTCCGCTGCCGGCGGCGGCGCGCCGAACACCGCCGCCGTCTGGGGCCATCATGGCGCGCATGCGGCCGCCGCCAGCAAGAAACCGGAACAAATCGCTTCGGCATGGCACGAGAATTACAGGTAGGATGGATTTTCAATTTGGTTTTTGCATGCTGCAGACGCGCGCGCGCGCCCGCACATTCCATCTTCGCTCGACCGATGCCTCAAAAATTGAATAATAACGTTAATGTTAATGCTAATCGCGAACGTTTGAGCTTAAGTGTTTTCCGCGTGGTCGGCTCGAAATCACGATTGAGAAACGAAATGGTTTTTCCTCTCTCGGCGCGCTCTCGGTGTTGTATGCGCGTGCGAGCACATTGAAAAACTTTCGTTAGTTAGCGCGAGGCAATTAGCATTTTGCGATGGCGCTCGCCGCGACGCGACAGATTGCGGTCGGTTCTCAGGAATTATTTACAATTAGATACCTATAAAGTGATTGCGTTTGCGCGCGCGCTGCACGGCTGAGACTGGCTGGCGATTTTTACGATTGCATCGCGGGTGTGCATCGTGTGTTCGTGACTTGAACAAATATTTTCTTTTGCAGCTTATTCGCCGCCGGTGGCCATTACGCGGCCCACTCGCCCACCGAAGCCAAGTCCGGATATCCTTACTTCGGCACGATGGAAATGTGCACGAGTCGCGTGCATTGAAAATGGCGTAGCAATCATTTATTTTAAGCATTGCGTTTGCTCGCCGCGCGGTGCGTGGTGCGCGCCTTCCGAATCACGCCGGAAGACGCCTGAGAATGTTTCGATGGTTTTCTTTTTGATCGATTTCTATATGTATATGTATATTACGCACATGCGTAATACAATCGATGCCCATTAGATATGCATACTTTACTTTACTCGTCATGCACCATCGACTAAAAAGGTAGACGTTGGCAAATGCGAAATGCGCTCCACATATAACAATTTTATCGTCTCTCCGCGGGCTAGCTGGAGAACGGTTGAGGATGGCTTGAACAATGGATTTAACGTTCGTAGAATTGTTTTTAGTTAAGTTTCAGTTTCTTCTCTATGTAAATATCACCCCTTTGCCCTATCCTACCTACCCCTATCGATTCTGCAATGGTTTACACGTGTAAGGCAATTATACTAAAAGGTATTTATAAATTTATTTTTTTTTATTGAAAATAAAAAGTTTGAAGTGAAGTAAAACACAAGGCAAAACATATTCGTTTCTTTTTATCCGCACGAACCGCCTCTTGTTTTATTACTGACCGCCTCGTTATTATTACGTGTTTCCCCCCATTTCCCTTGTGCGGCCTGGCGGCGGCGGCCTCGACGTTAAAAATATCCGGCGACGAGTTGCGGTCGCTGCGGCAAAGTTCGCCACTTCGCAGAAAAACGATGAACCGTGAGTATATATGAGCACGCTTGTGTGTGCCTTCAAGTGCATGCGTCCATCGCTTAGCCACATTACGCTTCATGACTTCATGACGCCTCTTATGACTACCTCCGCGCCTGTTCCAGGCAACCATTTTTCATCTGCGACTGCATCTCGCCCGTCCGTCGCTCACAGGTGGAATCGGAAACGTAGTATTTAGTGGAAATATCGTAAAGTTGGCAGCCGAGTGTCGGGCACGCAAAAAAAATAATTTATTGCCCACTTCGTTGGAAAAGTGAGCGCGCGCGCGCGCGCGTCGGGGCTTTATGGCACTCGCGTTTGTCTTCTCTGGTGGACTGACTCCAAGAGGGGACAGTAGCGATCCGCTTGGTAATGATACACATTCTGTGGCGTCCGATTGTTGGCGCAAATCGCCAACTTTGTATGCGCTCGCTTGCATGTCATCGCTTGTAAATCACAGGCGCGTTTCACTTTCCAGCCGAAAAATCGTCGGAACTCCGCAACAATATTGACTTCGGATTTTTATTGTTTTACGACCCTATTATGAGGTGTTATTTATTGGCGCGTTGACAATGCGTGCGCCTTTTCTATGCGCCTCAACAAAAGGGCGAAGCGCACACCAGCCATCGGAAGCCAGACACGGTAATGGCAGTATAATTCAGTCATTAGAATCAAAATGCGGGAGAGGACAAACAAGGCGCATTGTGCGATCGCTTGTATACTACGTGCATCGTCGATGAATCGAAGACGATGGGTGGCGATCAGGAAGAACACGAAGTAGGCGGAGAAAAGAAGGCTCCTTGAATAAAAGGCACCGGAGTAGTTCAAGAGAAGAAGAAGAAGAAGAAGATGAAGAGCGAGCCCGATCGTGTAAACATGAATAGCAATTTGACTACTGTACTAATACACGGTTGTAAATCAACCCTTTTCCGATGATCATCGTTCATCGTGCATCATCATCAAATCATCCGCGGCTACTAATGCCGAGCGACACAGTGCATGCGCGATGAAGACGCGGATGGAGGCATATCGTGGTGACGGTGCAACAACGCTCACCGTACACGCCAACACATCTATTAGCTGGCATCGCCGCGTTATTAGCCGCGGAAAACTCACGAACACGCTGTGCCGTGCCGCGCGCAACTGAGTGCGTTTATCTAATCGTTGCTGTAATACGCGCTGATGAAAAATCGGCATTTATTTTTGCGCACAGCATTCGTTGCCTACGCGGATAATGCTTACGTTTAGCAGTACAATCCCGTAATTGCCAATGATTAAATCGTGGCGTAACGGATATGGAACTGCCTGTCGGACATAATAACGGTTTCAAAGCGCAACTCAATGCAAGGGATGCAAACTGCTGCCGCGTTTGTTGCTAATTGGCAATCAAACACCCGCGCCCCCGCGAGCAGCTACCTATCACAAATGAGTATGTAAGTGAAGTTGTATTATGGTGGACCCCCCAACGCCGTCCGACCCCCCACGGTGGACGCGCTTAGTGCCGGCCCATTGTACGCAACAATGGCGCATTGTCGCGCGCCTGGGTCGATTTCGCAGCCAACGACGACGACGTTTCGGGTGACATTGATACGTCTGCAATAGTACCTGTGCAAAGGATGCCCTCGGCCGATGGTGTGAGGGCGCTTGAGGAAAAAATGAGAAGCTCCAGCGGCGCAAGAGAGGCGTCCCGCCGTAACTGTTGACAGGCGTGTTTGATATATTTTGTTGCACATTTTGACTAAACGACTTCTCTCCGTAACGCCAACAATAGGGCTGCACCCGGATCATAATGGATCGAAGAGGGGTGTTGTTTGTGCACGCGGGATGTTCTCTTTGCGATCGAACTGTAGGGCAGTAGAGAAACACGCATCCTTTCGGTTTCGGATTCGGATGCGGGATAGGGCGCCGCGATCGAATCAGGAACGAGGGCAAACGAGGAGGGTGGCGAGTTGAGGCAGGCTCACGCCGACTGACTGACTCACCCATCTAAATGCATGCGAGAGGAAATCGATGGAAATCGTGTACAGCCAGCAAACAAACTTTAGGCGCTACACAATCATTGACGAAGAATGAATTAATAACGCGATGATCACACGATGGAAAGCAAACGAGCGCGCGCAGCGAAGAAGCTGCTGCTGCTGCTGCTGCTGTTGGATGCTGCTGGATGCATTTGCGATGCGCGCGCGGGCTCGTTAAATATAGGTTATTAAGTGGTCATTAGTGCGGAAGGCAACGCCGTGCGTTTCACAACCGCTCATTATGTGAAGTTAAACACCACCTTAACGATTTGATTAAATTATAGAGCGTGCACGCACACACACACACTGCGCGTCACGAGTCGCGAGCCGGTGCGAAAAACGCGCGCTGCACGCGAGATGCAATAATGTACCCGCAATGTTCTTCGATTAGTTGTTTCGAAAAAAAGAAACCGGGAGCCCCGCGCGCATATATAATTACACACCAAATAAATATACGTGAATTAATCATGTCGTCTGTATGCCATATTTCTTCCTCATACAACGCATCAAAACAATTGAAAAAAAAAAGGGTTTTTGAAAAGTGATGACGAATAATTGACGTGATTTGGTTTTAAGCTGATAATGCGACGATGCGATGCGGTCCTCATCGGGCATGAAATATGACAAATGCGCATTCCAAATGCAGCCGTATTCTCTAAGGTGCGAAACGCGGGGCGACGTTAAAAAGGCATGCTCAACCTAATTATTCCACTTTACATGCATAGCGCTTGCGATGGACGGACCCGACCCGTCTCTCGACGCGTTCATCCCATTCCTCTCGCTTCGCGCCGCATTTGGCTTTGCCGCCTTGCCTTCCTCCTTGCACGCAACAACGCAGGCGATGAGATACCGCCGTTATTTGCACATTTTCATCAAATATTAACTTTGATTTTGAAATTCAATTTGGTACACTCCAGAATTAATGTCCAACGTCAACATTACCGTTGTTGGATTTGCTCAATGCCTGGCGCATCCGCTCGTGTTCAGTTTTATATCGATAATAAGACGTTAATAATGCTGGGCGATGATCTAATTTAGATAGTTGCATCGCAATCGTCACGCGACACGTAATCGAGTAGAACTAAAAGCATATAACCGAGCATGATATCGCCATTAGTTAGGTCGCGTTAGTTACGTATAACGAGGGGATCGAAACAATTTTCGCTGCGAGACGCAAGTTTTCGGGTGCGCCAATGTCGCGCCCGCTTCGTCACGGCCGGCAGCAGCAGCAGCAGCAGCAGCAGCTACTTTTCCATGTGCCACCTTTTCCACTCCACGCTGACGGTGTTCCTTCTTCCTTAAATCAATAACCGTCCCTCCTAACAACCGGCGAACCGGCGTATTTGCATTAAAACGCATCATGCGTCACCATTGGCCGTGCGAGCAAATATGGTCGCATCGGATTAGCATAAATGGGGTGCGCCCAACTCGCTCCAACAATAAATAAATTGCGGAACGAGATGGTAGGATGGATGTCGTAATGTCGGAACGAGGAACAGGACGAACCGACCCGACCGAGGGACGCGCGATGATGATGGCGATGACGATGAGAATGGTGGGGCCCGCACCGGATTTCAGCTGCTCCTCCTGGCGAACGCAAGCAACATTTAATAGTTGGTATAAAATGATGCATGAATACGCGTTGCAGTGCGTGGCATGCGCGCGTGCATTAAACCGAAAGCCAAACAACTCCCCTTCGCCTTGCGCGCCCGGGCGCGTCGTTTAGAAAAAGCGAAAAATGGCTTGCCACGCTTCACGCCGCATTTTCCGTTCGTAATTCGTCGTCGTTTTGTTTGCACCGCGCCCGGCTGCTGCCAGTTGGCTCCCGAATGTGTGCTGCCTTGCTTGCGTCCGTCGCGTCGCGTCGCGTCGCGGTGCGGCGCTTTTCAATGTCGATTAGCACGGATGTCACGGGGCCACCCTGCGCTGCAGCGCACAGATCCACGCTTATGACAATGCGCTCGAGAGCATTGACGCTGATATTGTCAGGCTGATAAAACGATGGCCACACCGTATGTGCGCGATTCTCCTCCACTGCCGAATGTCGGTGGTTACGTAAATGCGCCAAGCACGCCTTCTTCTTGCGTTTTTCTGACTGCTCATCAATGAACGCTGCACGCCACACGATGGGGCTATGCCGCGAGAAAAGAAAAATGAAAGAGTAATGATGATGATGATGATGATTGTCTCGCTAAAATTACGTGCAGCTCGTTTCGCCGCCAAACGAATATGAAAAAATTGATTCTTAATCAACGTCGGTCGGTCGGTCGCTATCGGTGGTGATTCATTTACGGCGCGGACGTTTTTAAGGAGTTGTGATGCGTTTTTTTTTCGGGGCATTGTTTTCCTTACCCATTCATTCTTGTGTGCGAGCGAAGAGAGAAAAGCCACCCTGCATACGATCGGATGTGTGCGATCGGTTGGCTCATTCATTCCATCGCAAAAGATTTTCACGCCAAATTACACGAATGTTCGACGTGCCCTTTTGGACGATGGCGCGTTTGTTGCTGTGGTGAAGTTCTCGGCCCGGCCCACATTACCTACTCGTCCACATTATGATTTTCGTGCGCGCATTGTGCTGTTTGTTCATCGTGTACCACACGCAACGCAAAAGTACTAGCTAGATGCGGCTGGCACAACGCCAGCCAGGGTCTTACCCAACAGGGAAGTGCATTTAAGCGTCCTAGTCGCCGCCGCCATCGTGGTCCTCCGGACGTCGCGTCGCGTCGGTCGGGAAATTCGCCGCCCCAGCTGCCGACGTGAAATCGGATTTGAATGCGCGTATTATTGGCAGATGCGTGACGTGCGGCGCGGTAAGGCGCTCGCTGTGTATCGATACATTGGGCTGTCGTCGCTTTTGATTTGCATCGATTTGCACCGCTAAATATTCGCCGTCCTGCCTCTTAAAGAGCCCGCGCGACAATCATAAAAGCGCCACGCATCGCAGGTCATAATAACATTAAATGAAAATTTAGTTGTTGCAAAAGGGGTTTTGTGCGCCCCGCGAGCGAGCAGGCCAATAAAACTTCGCGGGCCGCGAGCATACAAAATATTAAACACAGGCACACACATAGGCGGCGACGTGATTTTTTCAACGTCACACCGATTTATTTTTTTAATGAACTCTGCACCGGAGCGCGCCGCCGCCGCCGCGCAACGGCTTTGTTGCATCGCGCCTGCAAAAAAAAAACGAGCAAACAAAAAAGGCTCTTACGCGAGCTGGCTAGCGAGCGAGCGACCATCGTAAAATCGGGTGTGCTTAAAATAATGCGGCGTTTATTTAAATCGCAATATTATTTTGTTATTACCGCGCTCCGTTGAGCACATTAGTTTCTTGAAAAATTAATTTGTAGATTATTGTTTTCGCAATGCGCTTCATTAAAGTTTTGCCAGTTTTGACATTCGCATAATGCACAAGTATCAACGCCGGCCGACAAGATCAAAGTAATCGCTCTATTCGAATCCGCAATCCAGATGTTAAAAATGCAAATGAAATGCAATGAAAGCCGCTCAAATTGCAAATATGAATACTTACTACGTATAATCTTAATGTGAACGTGGTAACCGCATGATGTCGATATTGGCGTGTCGTTAACGACCGCCGCAATGCGATACGTTCGTGTCCATCGCGGAAGGAAACTCGCCGCCACGCGTAAATGGCAACCAACCGGCATAAAACTAACGCGAATCACAAAGGTGCGAATGTGGGGAGAGAGAAAAAAAAGCAGTCACCGTTGGCCTCCGCCATCGTCACCGCCGTCCGTCCCATGAAGAAAAGTAAATTAAAATGGAAAAATCCGCGCGTATGTGTACATTCTTTCCAAGAACGCCTATTTAGCTAATAGTAATTGCGCAGGCCGCTGGAAATATCGCATAATGAATTACGTAACGAGAATAAATCATATTTACAACTATTGCACGGCGGGCGAGCGCGAGCGCGGTGTGGCGTTTGCCATTTTCCAAATGCGCGCATATAAATGTAACGGCAGCGCGAGGCGTTCTGCGATTCGTCATTCTTTCTCTCCGCGGCAATATGGCTAGTGGGCACTGCCACACATATAGGTAAGTATTGCATACGTATATGCAATTATAAAATCGTAAATTAAAAGAGGGAAAAAAACAATAACAACAACAAGATGAAAAACATGAGCGCGCCGCGTAGCACGGGTGTGCAGTGGGCATGCCGTGCCGGCTCGCGGCAACAAGCAATTAATATTTATATGCGAAATCCGTCCTGCGAGTGGACCAATCGATAAGGCGCCGGGCGTATCATAGCGATGGTGGTCTTCTAGCTAACTCTGACTGCCGTCAAGTTCCACGTAATATTTGTGTTTACGAATCAATCAATATTGTGATATGTGGCGGACGCAAATTTTTGCGAAAATCGACTTAGGCTTAGCTTGCACCGCCGAAAAACTCTTCTAATCCAGTTGCATTTGGACATTTCACTTACGGCGCACAATGAGCGAGGAGTCCGCGGAGTTGAGTCGCAGTCGCATTGATGGACGGGCCAAACGCAAATCTTCGGGCTTAACGTCACAATGTCCGCACAACAAAGATTAACTTTTTCGAGCCGCCGAACCAACAAACACCACCTGGGGCGCGTGCGGAAATCTATCCGCACTTCTTCCTACGCGCAAACATTGCGACTGCCAACAACAAACCACACGCGCATCGACAATGTATGCAAATGTGATATGGGGCATTGTTTTGTAAATCGAAAAACAGATTATCACACCCATGACACCTACGCAACACACCCCTTCCTTCCTTTCCATCACGACTCCGGAGGGTTAATCCTCGTGTCACCGAAGGGATAACGTGGAAGAAATGCTTTAAAATTTAAGGTTTTTAATATCGTATAAGAACTTATATGAAGTGATCGCTTCGATTGTGTGACAAAACGAGTTTCCTGGTGCAAAAGGGGGTAAGTAGCAGTGGCCTATTATCACCGACTGACATCTTCTAATCCGTGTGTAATGTGGCTTGTGCTGTGGCTCCGGCTGACAGCAAAATTGTGTTAGCTATTAACGCTTGTATTTGATGGTGAGTGAGTGTCTCGAGTGACCATGTCAACTTGGCTTATTTATGATTATCCGCTCGCTGCACTCGAAGCGAATTCGGCAAATGAGGAAAACAGCTGGGCGCTGATAAAATCGCATCCCGCAAGAAATGCGGCGGCGTACACTGAATTTATGTGTAGCTACGCGTCGTCAACATTGTCGGGCGCTGTACGCCGCCGCGCAAAGTTAATAATAAGTGAGCTTTATTGCGCGACTTTCGAGAAGTCGAACTACGCAGAAGCAACAACCGCACAGGAACAACCGGCGGAATCGGTCGGCAAATGTTGCGCACGCCCGGCGCATCGTGTGAACCATCAATCACATCCACATTCGCTTACTTATTCTTCTGCAGCGTAATTCACATCCGCGTGGGTAATAATGTTGTTGAATTTATTTCGCGTACGGGCGCGCAACCAAAATGCAAACTAGTACTTATTTATCGAGGTGTCATTGAGGGACTCGTCCTTGGGTAGTGTAAACGAAGGGTGCAAAAACGAAGGTTTTACGTTTGTTGTGTTATTATTGCGGGCGCGAAATAACATCTAAGTAAACACCTACACGCGATCGTGTGTAAACACAGACGATTCGCGAAACGCGCGGACAAATAACGTTGCACAACGATAGGGTGGGTGGAGGAGGGACGGGTTAGATTACGGGCGTCGCGCATTTTAACCCACAAACGAAGCGTTTGTTCGTTTTCATGGTAAGCGTCCGGAGTCCCGGAGCGAAAGAGACGATCCCCGAAAAGAATGTCGACCACGAAAACGTTGACTAATCGCCGGCAATTTGTAAATTGTAACACTTTTGGTATAAACAGCTCATAAATTATCGTCGCTTTTTACCGTTCGCGATGTATGCGTGAGCGAACCCACCACTTGTTTGCATTTAATTCACGTTCATCATCGCGCGCACGCCGTCCGACGCATCGGCGCGCGCCGCGCCGTGTCCTTATTCAAAATCAATTTGGGAAAAAGGCTAATTCCTTCCACTCCCGTGACTCGCGCATGGATACGGAGAGTGCGTGTGTGAGTGCGCCCATGTAATACACTCGACGCGCGCGCGGGCCGAAAAAGAAACCGTAATTTTTCTTCGTAATCAATGCGATGTGTTAAAAATTCAATTTTCATTTTTCACGTGCGCTTCGTATTCTCCATGGTACACACATCACGCAGCTTGATGGCGGCGGGCTCGCCTCGCAGGCGCGGAGTGCGTTTAGCCGTTTTTTGTGATTATTACAAATCGTGAGCGATTTTTCACCAGTTGCGACCGCTGCCCGAGATGGACTCCGGCCCATCCGTCCGTCCGTCCCATCCAACGACGGCGAGCACGCATTATACGAATTATGCAGATGGATCTTCGCTTTTTTTTCTTCCCTGCATTTCGGTTTGATACACATTTTTAATCTACCTGCCCCGCATTTCACATAGGTATGAGGTATTTAAGAGACAACACACCATTTATTTCCATTCGGTTTCCGATGAATTCAGGCGGGACCCCTCCGATTAGCACTTCGTCTAATTCCCCGGAACGGACACTCTGATTTGTTATATCCGTCTTGAAATCCTAATGCGTTTGATAGATGCGCGTTATTATGTATTGGACGCATTACTAATGTTGACATCCACAGGCTGTGCGGCGGTCGGCGCTCTGTTCTCGCGGCCGTGGCAGTATGAAATTGAAATTCAACATCGGTGCGTCCAGTCGACACCAATTTGTTTAATTCAGCGTTTGTGCATAAGTATATACGTTTGAGCGACAAACAATCTCTGATACGTCGCACCAACGAGATGCCGTAAAGTGATTAGCTGCTTAAGACGATTGTTCGCCTATATACAATACTTAATTATTAGTGCTTAGCACTTGGGCAGCAACATCGCGCAGCCGCGCGGCCGCGGTCGAGGCTCAAACAATGTCGTAAAATACATATCAGGCGTTACGATGTGGGTTGCGCATTGTTATATTGATTTACGATTACCTATTTTCTTCCAGTTTGCGCGCGTCCCGTCCGTCGTAAGTTGCGATCCGTAATCGCCAATGCCGGTGGCTTCTTTATAGTTTCGTTCAGGCTTAAGCTTAAGCGGGCCCTTAAACGTGCGCAGCGACGAACCGCAAACCGCAGACCGTCGCGTCGTCAAGAAGGCGCGTCGCAACCAACAGTTTCGAGTTGGAGCGTCGTGCTAACGCGATTGATTGCTTACATGATCCACATTACGATGCCACGGTGCTATAATCAATCGGCGCATAACGTCATTGGTCGAGAATGAAATAGTGACTTAAGTACTGTTTAATTTTCGTTGGAGAACTGCATTCATGCGGCATCTGGTGTGAATCTTTCACACCACATTCAGCAACCTGGCACTGCTTCAACCCCGCGAGAGCACCGATCACAAGCAAGGGCGGCCTGGATTGCCTAGAACATGAAAGATAAATGTAATGGAACGCAAAGATTTTTATTATATCATAATATAAATTAAAATTAGTAAAGAAAGTTCTTAAGTCCTATCCATCCAAAGTGATTTCACTTCTCCTCATCGATACAAAAATAAAGCCGACCGTTGCGTGTCTGAGCGCAACCGGTGCGTCTTTACAAGATGAATATAACATTCAAAAAAATCTTATCAAATGCACGACGACGTGTACCAAGAAATAGGGTTTTGTATATAGGAGAGCGATAATCGCAACTTGCTAACCCACTTGCAGATTCATTTTACACAGGCCACAAACGCCCTTAGATGCTTTCGTCGTACAACGGCGTCGAGTCACCGAGCGACATCGAGTGCGGCGATGTATTCGTGCGCGGTGTGCTACGCGCCGAGCGCGGACTCTTCCCCACATTTTTCAAACGCGTGCGCTCCAGCTCGCGCGTTATGTCGTCGTAGCGCGGTGTCCTTTGGCCCTGCGAGCGTGGCGTGCCTCGACTCTCGCTTCGCGGCGTGCCTGCAAAACAAAGCGTTTAGCGCCACGGCGGTTTCGTCATTTGAATACTTGCTGTTGGTTTGTGACGTATGATGGTCGTAATACGCCGCTTGGCGTGAATGCGGCGAAGGCTGCTGCTGTTGGTGATGGTGGCTGTTCGTCATGCTGCGATGGTAGGCGAGGGAGGCGGTGGACGACGAGTTTGCGGACGTGCGCTGCGTCGACGGTGTGACGGCGCCCGGATGCAAGAACGGCCCGTTCATATGGTGCGGATGCGGAGCGGAGGGAATGTGGTGCTGCTTTTGCGCGGCTACTGCTGCCGCCTGTGCGGCCGCCACTTGAGCTGCAGCGGCGGAGGCGGGCGTTTGGTGGCCGTA
>JARJDR010011169.1:0-13742 GCA_030264135.1 Myllaena sp. GC000078 | reverse complement strand
GGGATCTGCGCCACCGGGAAGACGCCTTCGGTCTTCATCAAGTGTAACGTCAAAATCAACGCCGCTATCAACCAGCAACGAATCCTCCGCGATGAACTGGAACCGTGGGCGATGCAGCACTTTGGTCCAGTTGGATGACTGGACGCCGGCGCATTCCGCCACTTCGACAATCGCCGTCTGCGATGTGCTGTTTTTTGAGCAAAAACGCCTCGATCAACGCATCGAAAACGGCTTAGATGCGCTCCTAGGTTGAGAATGTGGTGGAAAAATCGTCCACAAATTTTTAAAAGCGTATTAAAATTGTATTGAATCCAAAGGAGTCAATTTTGGACATTTGTCGTAATTTATTTTGTTCATTGCAATTTTTATCTCTTTAATTAACTTTCTTATTTCAAAAATGAGTAGTTTTAGTTAGTTATTCATTTTTTTCGAGCTGTTGAAATATCTGAAAAAATTATCAGAACTTTTCAGCCACCCTGTATTATAACATCTATCAACTTTTCCTCTTCAACAATCATTTGCGTACTTACCTATAGTAGGTAGCTAAAGTTCGAAATGATAGTAATCACCCGGTTTGTTTTGCGTCTCGACACGCGATGTAACTGCTGTAAGTTTGTTCAATAGATATGCCTCGGCCGTCGCGTGAAACGTACGGCGACCAGAAACCGCCCTACTCGTACATCTCCCTAACGGCGATGGCGATCTGGAGCTCGCCGGAAAAGATGCTGCCACTCTCCGAGATCTATCGCTTCATCACCGACCGCTTCCCGTACTACCGCCGCAACACTCAACGCTGGCAAAACTCCCTCCGACACAATCTCTCCTTCAACGATTGCTTCATCAAAATCCCGCGCCGCCCCGATCGACCCGGCAAGGGCGCCTTCTGGGCTCTCCACCCCTCCGCGCTGGACATGTTCGAAAACGGCAGCTTCCTGCGCCGCCGCAAGCGCTTCAAACTGCCGAAGAACTTCCACGAGGAGATGGACAGTCTCAGCAAGCTGCAGGGGATGAATATGGGTTCGTTTCCACCACCAGCGACAATCACCGCAGCACCACCACCACCATTACCACCACCACCACTCACTCTACCTCCAGCAGCGCCGTCCGCAACGGCCACCACTTCCGGTAGTGGCGCAATCAAATCGTTTAGCATCGATAGCATCATCAGCAAGCCAACCGCCACGTTGCCTTCGTTGCCCGTTGCTTCAAACATGTTGATGACGCTCCCGACGACGATGACGCCGAGTGTGGTATGGCCTGGTGGCAATCGCGATGAGTTCCTTGCCGCACAGCAAGTGGCGTTGTTTGAGTACGCTGCGGCTTTGATGCAAATGCAGAATGCTAGTGGAGGTGGTGTACAGCAGCAGCAGCAGCAGCATCCTCCTGGTGGTGGTGTGATTAAACCGCATGCGATCATTCCACCGGCATTCTATCACCAGCATCATCATCACCATCATGCAATGGTGCCAGTGCAATACGCTGCTGCTGCCGCTGCCATTGCAGCTGCTGGTGGCATGGAGGAGAAACGTGTCCTGCCGCCCATTAGTGTCCTTGCCGTTCAGCGAGCACGTGCGGCAGCAGCAGCAGCAGCAGCGGCAGCGGCGGCGGCAGCAACCGTTGATGATTCGCTGCTGGACAACACGTCGAGTTGTTCTTCTGCGGGCGGCGCCGGCGGTGCTAATGCGAGTGGTGATGTGTTAAACGTCTCAAGTCTGAACTGATATTCCTCCTTGTATTATAAATAGACCTGTGTTAAACATGACGTACTGCAAGTACCTATTACTATTAATTAATAGAGTATTAAAAAATAAAGATTGTTTTCAAACGTACAATGCTTGGATATCGATTCAATTGGTAGGGCATTGAACGTCGCATCAAGATGAACTGATGAACAACATGAATTTCTTCAACAAAAGGTAAGTTTTCTTAATAAAATCTTTAGACTTTTTCGATTTACCTGTGTGGAGCTAGCCACGGATCCCAACCAGGAGTAATTTGAGAAAAATTCCTTGACTTTGAAGAAGGATATCTTCTAAACTAGACATCTCAGCAGCATGCAATATATGTCCTCTCGTAGAGAATTTATTCAGCTATCAAATCAGCTTAAACAAATAAATATATATAATCCAATTTGCGTCCTCATTTAATGAATGGGTAATTAGTTAAACTTTCATTAATATCGCCAAAACGAGCCAAAATTCCGAAATCAGGCATTCATGGCTAGATAGCCAATAAAATTCTGCAGGACATAGATATAAAGCAATATTTGCGCAATATAATTGAATTAGCAAAAACTCGAAACAAAGTTGGAGTAAGTTTCTTAAATGACACTTGCAAAAAGTCAATAAAAAACGATTTTTTATTGACTGATATCTTCTGTTTGACCCCAAATTCCGGAATGCGACAAACACAGAATTGTATACTGCACATTAATCAACAACATCTATGGTATATCGCAAAACTTGTACGCAACCATAACTTTTTGTGCAATTTAGCATTAAGGGGTTACACCACAGTAGAGAACGTAAATTTAACGTAATTTTTCGATTTTTTTTTTGATGGAACGAATTGTTGAAGGATATTTATTTTTAGGGATGTTATTAAGCATCTCATAAACTTTTAATTAAAAGCTCAAATTTTCAATGAAACTGATTTTGATTGCAAATAAAAATCTTAGTATGATATTTAAGAAGGTTCAAAATATATTTTATGCAAAGAAAAAATCATTTTTTTTTGAAATTGATACTGTGGTGTTACCCCTTAAAAATCGCATGTTTAATACGTAATCCTGAATGTTCTTATGACCAAATGAACGACATCTGCTTTATTATAAATTCTCTACGAGAGGCCATACATTACATGCCGTTGAAGTGTGTACTTTAGAAGATATCCCCCTTTAAAGTCAAGGAATTTTTCTCAAATTACTCCTGGCTAGATTCATACAGGTTTCGATTTCATTTTTCGATTCAGATTGTCACAGTTTATGATTAATGTGCGGTATTCCAATGAAAATAAATTTTCGAGCAGATTAGACGCATTTTTATCGGTTTTCGCGCGAATTCAACAACAACAACGAACGCACCCCATTCGTAGCCTTTTGTTTGCTTTCAACTCGTCGTCTTTGGCTTCGTCGTCATCGCCAATCTGTCTACCTATGTGTCTGGCAAACAACAATAATCGCCTTCGCAGAATCCCCGTGCCTTTAACAAGGCAAGAAAGAGTGCCAAGTGCAAGCCGAGCCATCGGCCGTTATGGTTTTTATGTCTTAACCACAAGTCCTTCCTCTTCATCATCCTCTCTTCTTGCTGCACTTCTTGCACTTCTTTATGCCACAGTGCCTCGTAAAATATACCTATAGGTATGCATAGGTATGATTATTGTTACTTATATAAACATAAATCAAGCGCGAAATCAAATGATAAGTGGGATTAATTGTCCCCTTGCTTGCTTATTGAAATCGTCCATGAATCGCTTTGATTGTGGACCAAAAGAGTAAAGGAGGCAAGGTGAAGAAGAAGGAAGAGGTGCTATTGTAATTATATGTACATTGTATCTTACTTAAGTATTTTTCACACCGTTTTAACGCAACAATACATGAATGAGGGTCGAATTTTGTATTCTTATTAATTTCGATCAGTTTTTTAACGGTGCGTTTGGTCAAATAATCGGAATCGCTTTAATAAATGGTATGTTAGATTAATTTAAGTAATACCATGGTTGTTAAACACGCAATAATAATTTGGAAAGCATTATAAATCGATGCAAATTATTTGAAATCATAGTTGCAAAAGTGCCGTAAGATGACGCCACCCCATTCCACTTTGCATATTTGCGGCGGGTGACGTATGTGCGGTATTGTTTCATTCGCACGTCACCACGTCACCCACGTCACATTCCGTCGGTCAGTCACCGGTGCATTCAGGATGCGTTTTTTTTTCGTGTAAAAACTCAACATTCTCCGCGTCCCCGCCGTCCATCTCGTGTGTAATTACTCGCAGTCACTCTGGTCATTTCGGTAGAACATTAGAGATTCGGTGATGTACTTGTAACGCAATTTCAATCAGTGAGAGCACCGGACCTACTCTCCTAACCTGTAACAGACGAAACGTAATTGTGCCATTTTGTGAGCAGTGTGGTGTCTTCGGATCTCTCGTCTCCCGTTGGCGTCTGCATGGCTGAAATTCATCAAGGTACGTATATATAATCACCCTGCGTACGCTATGCGTGCGTTTGCCTTGATTCTATTCCCAATTCCCATTCCGCACGCGATCCTACTACCGAGGTAAACGCGTGGAGAATTTGCATACATACAGCGTTAGAGGCCATTCTTTTCCTGTGATAATAAATAATCTGATAACCGCTCGCATTTAATACATCGTTATTGGGACGCGCCAACGAACAAGCTACGTGCTGCGAGTTGATGACGACGACCACGCCGACGATGATGATGATGATGGGCGAACGAACGAACGAACGAACGAACGCAATCAAATGCGGCGGTGTGCATTCGTTTAGTTTTTCATTAACGCGCCGCGTCCGTAATGCATAAATGTAAGGCTCTGCATAGTAGTACCTAGGCCGCAGCAGCAGCGGCCGGCGCACGTAGACTGGTCGTCGTCGAGCTAATTTACGAGAAGCGCGCTTGCTTGCTTGCTTGCTTGCTTCTTCTGCTTCTTCTTCGTCGCGGCATTGTTTCAAATTTAATCTGAGCCGTGCGCGAGAGACGAGCGTTGAGCGATGCGGCCCTGTAATTGGGGTTGATGAGGCGACCGGACTGGACTGGACTGGACCGGACGACGACGAGGTGCGAGATGCAAGTGCAGCAGCAACAGCAACACCTGTGCGCTGCTGCGCCCGAGGCGGTTGATGCGTGCTGGTATTTTTCCTTCGCAGACTCACTGGCTCTTCTTCATCTCATCTCTTCGCCTCTCTCTGCCTCTTCTTCTCTTCGCCGCGCTGCATACATTTATTGATTGAAACGGAATTGGGTAGCTATTTTCTACATGCAACGAATTCCGGAAAATTGTCTCATTTGTAACACAGTTACCCAGTCCGCAGTGCGCACATTCCACTGAGTGATGAGTGATGAGTTAATCATTGATATTGCTTAGTCTTGATTTGATTGCAACGGCGGCGCGGCGGGTGCATTATGGAGTTAATGCGATTCATGGTGGAATGTCGAATTTATTGCATGCACGCCGAATACATAGTCACGTAAAATATTGCATATTGCGCATTATCCATTCAGAGATCATCATTTTAAGTAATACCAAAGTATTATCGGGTATTAATTAGAAAAATTAATTTCTGCTGCTGGGTAGCGAGTTGGCTGAGTGTAGGGTTAAGGAGGGTAACCTATAACTTATAACAATGGTTTGTTGTGGCATTAATGAATCATTCGCGCCATCGCCATCGCAGCGATTGCATAGATTACGAAGCATGTTTATAGCACGCTCTAAATATGGTTGCTTACATCCAACTGCTACATAAATGCAAATTCGACGTTTATTAATGGGCTCCCAGCCACAGCAACGCGCTCCAAATTTAGGCGTTTTTATCGATCGTAGCAAATTAATATTGATATGCAAATCGCAATCATTCGCTCGTTGATGAATTGGTCCAATGCTCGATGGTTAAATCGCGCTTTGCTCTTCTTTGCGTCCTTATTGTTATAGGTTGTCTTCAAGCCACTATCCGTTTTTACGATTTCCATCCTTTGCTCTTCGCTGCCGTGTCGGAGGTGTGTAAACCGAAGGGACAATGAAATGACATGTAATATAAGTATAGTACAATCGTATAGGTAGTATAATTAGCATCCTAATAAACCAGTTAATTAGGTTTTCGACTGATGCAGGAGAGGTTATAAAAGTAAATAGAATTGGTAACGACGGTGTTTGCAGCAATAACTCTCTGCGAGTCAATTTTACCCCGGAATGCATTTGCCTTTGCCTTTGGGTTTTTGATTGCTCCGAAGAAGTTTTGTTTCTTCTCGACGGCCGAGACACAAGCCGCGCCACGCAGTCTGCTTTGTCCATACTCACCTCGTGTTCTTCTTTAGTTTATCTCCTCCGCTCATCATTGAAGGCGCGGTGCGGTGCGGCGTGTCGGTAACGACCTTTGTAGCAGGGTGACCACGCGCCTTGCATCGTCTTCCCTGGCAATAAGTCTTGTGATGAGTTGTAAAAATGCAAATCAGTATTGTTAGCACTAGCAGGTTGCTAGTTTTATAACCTTGCAGCTTGTCCGCCGCAGTCTGCGAGTTCGTTTTCGGAAAACATTTGTAGTATTTTGGTGTCGGGCGGGGGTTGGTTGGGATTAACGTTAATTTCCCAAAATGGTGCGTGTGCGTTGTATAAATATTTTATCGACGCACCGGATCGGCCAGGCTGATCGGCGGGGCGATGCGATGGCGACCCACCGTCTGGTAATAACGCGGTCGAGCCCCCGAGGGGGCCTTGCTTCGGCGCGGCGCATACCAAAGAGAAGCGCGTCCATTGGAAAGAGTTAACGCTTCCCATTACTTACTCGTATATATCTGCTCGAAGGTGGAGGACGCGCGCGCCGCGCCGTCTGCGCCTCGGCTATCCCATCGCAACGCAACGCAACGCATAGCCCATTAAAATAACAATCCGTATAAAAAGCATTATCTTCATTCATTCGCGCCGCACCGCGTCCGTCGCACATGATGATGCGTTACGACGTTACGCCCCTGCGTTTAGGCCCGGAATTAAATAAACTTTCGAGCCTTCCATCCATCAACCTTTGGTCTGTGTGTGTGTGTAGGGTAATTTCGTTCGAAATAGTCGTCGGCTGTTGATGGTTGTAGTTTTTCTCATTTTTAAATATTTGATTTGAGCGCGTTGTGTGAGAAAAACGCCGCGCGCAGCACACGTGTGGAGATTTCAATTATTATGAGTAATAACCGTTAACGACATTGTTGAGTTGTTCGAAATTACCGCGCGCGCGCACGGTCGCTGTTTGATTTGGGATGGACATTAAAATAAAACAATAATGATGGGAGAGTTGTCGAAAAAGTCGCGCGCGCGCTCTGGGCGATTCTTTATTTTTATTTGCGTAGAGCAGCAGCGGCCGGATGATGAAAAATACGCATTAAATTTAAGCTGGAAGAACTTAAGAGCGATGTTCTTACTTACTAATAAAATTAGTAAGTAGATTGTAAGGGGGGTATTACGCGGACGATTTCAATTACACATGTTTGCTAATCGGGCAGGCAGGCAGGCAGGCAGCAAGCGACGCTGCAATGAATATAATAGACGCATTACGAGCGCAAAACGAAAACGTTGTAATTTGGTGTTGTTTGGTCGGCACGGCGTGTATGCAGCGAATAATAACCATCGGGGATGGGTGCATAATATTATGCGTAAATGGCCAACACCTGTACTTAGTTATTGCGATGCGCAAACAATTTGCACATTAAAAGTGCATTTATGCCCTTCAGCGTATAAATTTTCATCGGCGGCAAACTACGCATAACATACATCATACAATAATGCCATTTTCTTAGAGTTGTGCTGTTTTTTTTCTTCTCTCGCTCGAGAGTTACTTGCGGACGCGTTGATAGTGAAATAATTAGTGTCGGGGCGGGGGTAATATTACTTTCGGCTCTGCTCGTTCATCTCTCCACCACGATGCCCGTGGGGTTATTGCTTTTTCGCTTTGCCCAACACCGCACGCACAGCTTCAATTAATAATATTAAATTAAAAACGGTCCTAGTAGTAGAGGGTCGATCGTAATGATCCAGTTTTACAACACTTTTTAATTTCCTTTTTGTTGTTTCAAAATGTTGTTTTCAAAGCAAAATTCATTGATTATAAAACAATAAGTATTGGATTTAAAATCGTAGTGGTAATTGGGAATGGCATGTATCATTATGAACGATATTTCAATCAAAATGAGCTCACGTCTTGGCGTCTTCTTGTGCTGGGAGTGTACGAGTATTCCTCTCGTCGTTCAGCAATTGTTCTTCCTTCGAGTCGGTCACGATAAATCACTACTACCACTACGGTGCGGCGCGGCGCGGCGGTGATTAGGTGTTATTACGATTGTATTGCTCTGCTCCCGGACGGACCGGCCGGACGCGCGCGTTCCTTGGGAAAACAAAAGGCAGAATTTCGCTGCTTGCCGTAGAAAAATATTTATACTTACCTGATGGGATTAATTAATGGCCGCGCGCGCGACCGCGTCCCGCGTCAAATGCAAGTGGTAAAGATGGATGCGATGGATTGATGGGGCTCTATATCGTAATTATCGAGCGCCTATAGTATAACTAACAGGTGGGAGACAAGAGCGCGCGCGCGCAAGAGCATAGTTATAGAGGGAAACGAATGAGCATGAGCATACTTTGCGTCCAATATGGTTACGAGTTACGGCTATATGGTTAAGTCGCGTAAGGTACTTAATGCGTTTGCTCTCTGGCTGGTGCGCACGGTATGCGTTATGGATTATGGTTTATGGTTATCGACACACGCCTACGAGCTGAGCACCTGGCCGCGCAAGGATCAAAGGATGCCAAAGTATGACTATCGCACGCAAGGATCTCACTGAGAGATGATCCATCCATCCATCCATCTGTATTCCATCACATTCTTGTTGATTTCATCATACTGCCTATGTATATGACTAATTTCTTTTATCTCGCCTTTGTTGCAGGACGAACAACAACAACGAGCAAGCTACAAGCAACAAAGCAATATGCTGAACAAAAGGTAAAAGAGAGCAAAAAACGGGGCAAAATTAATTTGCGCTCCTAGAAATCCATTACGGCGCAATTATGATTAGTTACAAACATTTTTCGCCAACTTTTTCTCGCTGCGCAACTTTTTGTTTGTATGCAGGCGCGCGCGCACAGCCCCTCTTGCGCGCGAGGCGATTTTAATTGCTAAACTAATTTATAAAGGCACTGCGAATTCGCATAAATCTTGCGTCCGTCCGTCCGTCCGTCTGGTGCGCGCAACAACAACCGCAACCACCACGAAGACGACGATGACGACGACGACGACGACGAATGTGTGTATTTATTGCTATCTCATTTCATGCATATTCCCGTTTATTGCTCGCGCCCAAGCAGACAACGCGCACACTCGTAACTCTGAACGCTGGGGCATTATTTGCGAACGAGAATTAATGAGGAATGAGTGTGTTGTTAATTAGTTATGCTTCGAATGTATTGAGGTATTTACGGGGCTGAAATCGGCTTAAAATGCCATGCAATAAGTAATGCAACTTAGCGATTGCATAATTTCCGATAAATTGATTGCATCTACTTACTCGTATTTATCATCATCATTGTTGTTGTTACCCTCGCTTGCGGTAAATGGGTGTTAACTCAATTTACATTCTCACTGTAATAAAGTCGATTATTAAGCGTACGTATTTCGAGGAAGAAAAAAAATTCAATAAAAGTAAATATAATCTCGGGCGTTTGGTGCGTTGCGCCTTTCATCTTCTTTCTTTGGCCTCGGCGCTTTCCGCGGAAGGTAAATAAATAACGAGAGCATGTAATTATCGGCGTATGCCGCATTGGAGGTTGTTTTTTGGGTGATGCCTTGTGGTCGATGGCCTCTTCTTCTCGTCTCTTCTCTTCGCCTAGCGCGAGAAAAAGCAGAGATAATTTATCGTTTTCGGCGGACAACGTTTTGATGCCTGAACGTGTAATTTATAAATGATTTTGTTTTATAGAAACGCTGCGCCTCCTTTGTGTATCTTAAAGTCATCGCCGCGCTGGTGCTCCGCGCCGCTCCACACGCACGAAGAGATACTTATTATATTATACTCACACCATCGGCATCGGCATCACCATCACCGCATCACCGTGTGTATGCATTTCGGGATCTCATACATAATACATATTACCGAATGGCAACCATAGAGAGGAGGATGGTCTTGTGGTCGTCTTCCTCTTCTTCTTCATCTTCTTCGTAAGGCTTCGGTCGCTTCTCTTTCGTGGCGTGAAGGAGTAGGCAGGCAATTTACCATATGATATGTTTGCTTAGGGGCAAGGCCTTTGAAGTGTTGGCCGGCATATACAACCATCCACTTCTTCTTCTTCTTCTTCTTCTTCATCGTCTTCTTCTGGCGGTCCGAACGAAGCAAACAGCGCTCGTGTGCGTGGCCCTATAATTAAGGGAAACTCATTTGTGCTGGGCCTGACACCTTAAAGATAGGCATTTAGTCAGCCGTCAGCGGCGTCTTTGTTGGTTGCTGCGCGCCGCTGAAATTCCGACGGCCGAAAATCGAGACACCGAGGAACCGCACCTCCACCTCCTCTTCTTCTTCTTCTTCTTCTTCTTCTTCTTCTTCTTCATCGGCGTGTTCTTATTCTTGTAACCCGCCGTGTTTCGTTTTGGTTGCGTAAAACAATTCCAGCGCTAACGAAGCTTTCGCGCTTTGTAGGGGCGGAGCGGCTGCACAACTCCGCCCTTTCGGTAGGGCGCGAATGTCCTTTGCGCGTCCGTTATCATATCCTTCCCCCCTTCACTTCGGTGTTTGGCCGAGGGATGTCTATGCTCGCTGTCACAGAGGACTATAATTTACAATTCGCGAGTACAATTAGCCGAGTGATTCAAGCGACTGGCTCATAATTCAATGTAATTCAAAATATTGACATAAATTCTCGTATAACTGATGAATGCAAACGGCCGAACGTTGAACGAGTATTAATCAATATCATTTAAATTTTAAGTGAATGCGAAATGGATTTCGGTGCTGGTGGCGTGGTGGTTGGTCACTTTCAAAACCTTATTGCGATGATTTATGGCGTTGCCGTACGTACATACGTACGACTTCATTAATTTATGCGTGCGCTGCCACATTAAACATTATTATACAACCCGACGCGACCGACGCGTCACGAACGAACACATTGGTAATTGCGCAAACAATTACCAAATCATGCGTATCATTATATTGCCGATAAATTACACGCCGTAATCGAACCCATTCGTTTTTATTTTTACTTCTTCTTTTCTTAAATATTTGTTGTTCGATGCACATTTACAACAGCCAATTGCTTACTTATTAATTAGCGGCTGAAATTGCTGAAATTAGTACCTACCTGGTATTTGTCCAATGAATTTATTAGATAGATAAGGAGCGAAACTTGATTAATTTTCCAGTTTGAAGTTGGGTTGGTATACGATCTATATACATTGAGTCGAACACATCGCAAATCATTTCACTTTAAAATGTAATTTAAAAGCAATGACAATCGTTTGTTTTATTATCGGCGCGCGTTCGTTGCAAAAGAGCCATCCATGTAGTGTATCCCATTTCGAAGAGCGCTTTTTAAATGCCAACACGCCAACAACCATCGCCGTGGTCGTCTTTTTAGCGTCGCACTAGCTCCGGCTGGTTGGTTGGTTCTCTTAACAAACACGAAATTGATTTGAAATAAAATCAAATCGTCCTCCTCCTCCTTCTCCGCCGCCTCTCGAACACGTCGCGTTGCCTTACGGTGGATTTCTCGTTAAGTGAATGTTATATGAATAATTTTCAGATGAGTAATGAGAATGAGAATGAGAATTGCGAGCGCTCACGAGAGCGAAAACCACTTAGAGGAAGACTTCACATCAGAAGCCCGCGATGCCGCTCGTTTATTTCAGGTGAATTCTCTTTCTCTTGCCTTTTGCGCGCAGCCTCTTTCTTCGCCCGAGTCTGAGCAAAGTGACGATGAACGTAGAATGTAGGAAAAATAAAGAGTTGCCAGCAGCAGCAGCAGCAGCAGCAGTACGAAAGAGAGGAGTGGAGAGTTCTGCCATCCCAAACATGTTGTGCGTACGCGACGCGACTTTGCCGAGGGATTACGTGATTAGTTTAATTTTACGCTTTTTACGAGCCATTCAAATCGAAAATTGAAAATGTGAGCTTTTTCAATTCGCGGCGCGCGCGGGCGAGCGCTAATCGAAATCCTCCGCCACGCTGCTTGCTTGCTGGCTGGTTGAAAATTTTCATATGTTTTCGCAAAATTCCCCCATTCCGAGCGTATTTTAATGGCTTTTAATTGATGTGGCGCATAAATCAAGCGATATACTTACTACTACATAACTAATCGCTTCATTAATTAGCCGTTGTAAGTTGTTGGATGCAAGTCGATCAAAGTGCTTTTAAATTACCGCCGTCTGTGATAAGCAAATTGCTTTCGGAATTGTTCTCGATTCTTACTAAATATCACTTGGTTAGTATGACGCAATAACAACACACACCTCTCGGTGCTAGGTGTTTGTTGATAATTAAAACAATCTACATGCAAATGAGCCGCCACTTCTCGGCGGCGGCGGCTGAAGAAGCGTTAACACGATTATAATAATTACAAAGCGGCATTTTGTTCTCACTCTCTGCAGACTCTTCTTTGATTCCGTAATTAACTTCCACCATCCACCGTCTATGCGCATCATCATCACCAAAATAAATAAATAGATGCCTATCCGAAATCATAATAATAATTAAAAAACGCCTTGTTATCCGCTCTGGTGAAATAATTTCACGATTATGACGACAACTACGACGACGACGACGACGACGACATGATGACGATTATCTCCCAACCTGTTGCAAGAAGAAACAGCAAAGAAGAAGACGAGGCAGAGACGAATCGTGATGGTAATGTTGATGGGATGTTAACTCGCACTTGATCCATCACATCTGTTTTTCCCTCCGTCTTCTTCTTCTGCTGCTGCTGCTGCCGCTGCTGCTGTTGCTTGGTGGTGGTGCAGTTCTTCATCGACACTCTCGCCGTTGCGCTTTTCACACAGCATGTGTGTAATGTAATCGCCTATAAAATATTGTTTGAGCGCCGAATTGACTGACCACATTGCGGGTCGCGCGGCGCGGCGCGGCGCGGCGGAGGAGAGATATAATTAGACGCTCCGGTTGGTTTCTTCTGCGCTCGTCGCTCGTGTTTGATATATATCCGCGGGGCCCGTAAATTGGTAGCTAGCGCCCATCAGCATCATCTCTTCGCGCGGCAGCGGCGGCGTGTGTGTATGTTTACCGGCGTGTCGGCAAACGGGTAAATAATCACAGGACGTGCACAACGCGAACAACCACACGGAGATCAAACGCGCGAATGGGCTCGGTAAACAGCAATTAAGTGCAACCTCTCCGCTTGTGCGACGACGACGACTTTCAACCACCCGATAATCTTCGTCTCGTGGTCGTCTTCTTCCTACCTTGCTAGGGTGTCCAAATGATTGCCAACCCGGTTGCGTGCCTGCCGGTTCACACCTTTTGTTTACTTACACCTCGGTGGAAAAAAATTGACTTGGTTAATGTCAATCAGGATGTGGCTAAATAATTGTTGATCTGTTGGATTCGGAGGACATTTCGGCCGTTGTGAAGTTTTTCTTCTTCCCATCGGCGGCGAGGCGAAGAGGCGAAGTGGCGAAGAAGAGATGTGTCGGCATGGTGTACACCGCCATGGATGGATAATAATAGAGTACGGTGCGCGTGGTGTTTGTTGGTGTGCGCGTGTATCGCGCGGCGTAATCTCCTCCAAAGGTGGAGGAGCACTACAGCATCTTTTCCTTCGCGCGCGCGCACAGGTGTCGGTAACGCGCGGCCCCCTTTATGACAGAATGATTACCGCGCTGCGAGTCGACAAATTACAACTATCTATAAACCAATCTGTGCGCCCGCGCGCCCGCGCCCGCACCGCGCATCGATGCCGAGTGCCTATAATTTTGTCTTAGAGGAGAGAAATTGGGCGGCTTCCAATCTACCTATC
>JARJDR010011168.1:0-20513 GCA_030264135.1 Myllaena sp. GC000078 | reverse complement strand
CGTATCCTTTCGCCTCCTCAATCGCCAACTACTTGCGGCTACTAAACACACACACACGCATGTCCTTTGAATTCCAATCTAGGCGATACGTGGAAATCAAAAGATGCCGCCTCCATGCAGTCTATAAATACACTGAAACTGAAGCGCAATAGAGGGGTTTGTTGTTTGCCGATTGTTTCAATGACTCGATTCACTCGCCACCTGTGGAGAATGCCGAGCGTAAGCCGAAAGTCGAAGGTGGTCGAAAGCAATGAGTAAAATTGGTAAAGAAAGTTGCGGTTAATGATGTCATCTAATGTGCGCGCCAACTTTTACGACGTAACAATATGCCGCCACCCTCGCCACCCGTCACCCAGTTTATATATCATGTATGCGCAGGAGTCACAAACGTATGTTTTAGCGCCGCGCAAGTTATGCGACGACAGTTAACAAGTGTTGCTTTGGCGTCGCCGCCCAGGGGCCCCCGACATGTGTGCGTACAGCATAAATAATAAAGTTTGGCGCTGGCGCTGGCGCGTTTTCGGTAATTGGATTGAATGCACGCCAACGCCTACTGCTGGCATGGTGTGGTGGTACCTAGGCATGAGTGGTTTAACTCTCTGCTGTTGTTCACGCAAATTGTTATACGCATGATGGCGTTTAATATTGCGCTAAAATTCATTCAATACCGACTGTTAAAAAACAAGTACAAAATTACAATCCGTTTTGTAATCCTATTTGTCTTACTTAAGCAAGTAATAATTAATTGATTTTAGGACGATAAAAAAAACTCAATTTGCAATCAACAGTTTCTTGCTTAGAATTCAGACTATGTATAACAAAAACCACCAGCTGTGTGTAGTACGGCGAAAACAAGCCCAAAATGAACGAAAGTACATTGTTAGCAGACAGAAATGATGCGTGTATGCAATGCCTGAATGCTAACAAAAGGATTCGTCTCAGCGGGGGTGGCAAGGTGGCGGCGAGGTTCGCAAAGAAAATGCTTTCTATTCAACAGCGAGACGACTTATTTGCTGTATGCCAATCTGCAAAGAAGAAGGCTACATTTTTCTCATCTCATGGAAAATATTGGAAATGTCTTGATTTTGCTACGGGGTAATTTTAATTATTTCTAATTCAAGCGTAAATTGTGTGACGCTGATTTTATGAACACACCGCAGATTTTTGAAGTAAACTCGCAGCACATCATCATCATCACCATTGTTGACGTAGTGCGAGTACATAAATCTTGGGGACCAGCGGATTAAATCGAATCGATAAAATAATTTACGAGCTGCAATAAAATCTAATATGACACACATGCGCATGCATCACAGACGGTTGCTGGCTGGCGTGTTGGAGATTGATGGGCACGATGACGACGCAGCCACACAGCAACAGCTGTGACATTGTGCGCGCCGAGATCAATGTGATGAAAATGATGGGATGGCGCGCCGGTGGATGCGCCTGGCAACATTGTTATTTCACAAAAATCATACACGTCGCGCCGCCCCGACGACGATTTGCAGTGCGATGATGTTTTCATATACTCGCCCGCCGGCGGGGAGCTTAACGTAATGGACGACTTAATAATAAACAGAATGCGGTCATGAACTCTCTCTCATTTCATTGGTTTTAATGGCGTGCGGCATAAAATGCGTAACGTGTGTGGCACTCTTCCACTTTCCTCTTCAGCTATGCGGCGAATGCATTTTCATTACAACGTAAAGCACAAAAATCTATATCAGTAAATTGCGTTTTTTGTGATTGTTGTCCAGCTTACATACACATTGTTGCCGGGTTAAATCCCAACGAGTTGACAAAGTATCGCAACAACTTTCCACCGGCCACTCTTCTATGTTGGCGATGTTGAGATGAAGTACGGTGTGATTTATCGACATAATACCATGGCGCGCTGCAGTTTGAAAGCGAAAACTCATTAGTGCACCGGTTACGGCTTATGCTTCATCTAGGTAGTTTCTGTTGAATATGTTCACGATTTTTCTTTTTGGCTGCTAGCGACAAACATCCACTTGATGAATGACTCACGTTAATATGAGCAGTAAGGGATGTAACATTTTTATTTACGGATTCCAATTAATAGTAATCAACGGTTGACGGTCGACGGGGTGTACTTATGTATTTGTTGGTAGAAAGCGCTTCGAAAGACGATTGGTACTGTTCAATTTTCGAGATGGGCGGGAAATTTTAAAGCGCGAAAAGTCATTAGTTGCCCTCGGCGCATTTATCATTTTCCATTTATACGCCGATGACCTTCGCCTTTGGCAGAAAACACAACAATGCGCACGCGACCGATGGTGGACGTGTTTGTTCGCAATTGAAAAGTGTTCGTTTGCACTTCACACGCTTTCATTTTCCAATTTTTTTTCTGCTACTTTCTTGTATTTTACAACCATTGTCATTGTTTCATTTCCAATTCGTATGGGAGATGGGAGGAAAATGTTATGGATTTATTTTTGCAATTTATTTTTCTTTATGACGACCAGTTGCATTTTCCAATTGCACATTTTGCAATTTCCGACTGCACATGCATGCACTTTTGTTATGCTTCCTGTTGCGCGCCACCATTTATCGATTGTCATTATTTTTCTGTCCATCACTTTCACCCGGAACTCAACTTGAACACCTACCCGCTCGATGGAAAATGTCATGGATATCGAAAACATAAATATAGCGGATGCCATCGCAAACATATTATCTTTTAATATGTAGTTATGCTCGTGTCACGGCCATACTGGCTCGATATTATCATCTCCGACGATTATCTACGATGCACGATGTCGGACACGAAGGTTGCGATGCGGAGGGAACGTTAATGTTGCTTTCGTCCTTCGTCAGTGCCACTTTGCGCGCGTCCAATAAATATGGAACTGGATGGGGTTTATATCTGCGACCGCACGACGCGGACGTGCACGAAAATAAAGAGCGACACGTTCGTTCCGCAGAGCACTCTCCTGGCTGATATTTAAAAATTGACCATTTTCCCAAAACTTAGCTACGATGCTATTTTCTACGCAATTCGTGGATGAAAGTTATTTCATAAAAGCAAGTAGTAATGGAGTTCAGAGCAGGGTGAAAATGAAACGAATCTACCGATTGAATGCCTCACCTCATATGCATGCGGACCGTGCAGTCGATGGCAATACCACTCCCGATTGCCATATAAACCTCCCCCGACGCCGACGCTGAAGCATTGAATTGAAGAAGAGGTTGCGGTCGTTTTTGGTTCACGAACAAATTTCGATTGGCGCGCCGAGCGTGACAAAACGAATGGATCGTTATCAAATGGAAAACTGGTGTGTTTCATTACTTCACCTTTTATTACATTATTCTTTTTTACTATCTTGTAAGTACATATAACAATATAGACGTATCTGAAAATGAATTCATTAAATCGTGAGTGTTTGTCGATGGCTGAAATAAAAAATACGGTTCGTATGAAATATATGTTTGCTTCGCCTTTGTGCAACTTTCTCATCGTCACCGTGTGGTGCGAGAGGGCACTAATAAAGTTTCACAAAAGCCACGTCGGCGACGGCGACGACGGCGGATGTATGCGTTCGCGTATGTAAACAAACAAGCGATCCTTTGCGCAGGGCGCACACTATTCACCGAAACTTTCAACCCTCGCACACAAACGCATAGCGCACATCGAGAGAGTCCTAATTTGGTGGCATCATTAAACGGCATTGCGTCCGTCAATGTCTCCTCGACATAACATTTATGCGTGTATACACAACCACGGCACGGCGCGGTGTGGGCCGCAAGGGAGAAACTGTCTGCGACCTCTTCAGACATCGGGTTTTGGTGGAGGCGCAGGTCGTTGGCGTTTGCCTGTTGGCAAACAGGACAAACTCTTAAGCCTCGCATCGCATCCTCTTCCCACTATACATATTGCCTCGGACTTCGATGTCGAGTGTATCGAATCGAAAAGTTTCGCATTGCATCCTTTATCCTTTATCCTGTTCGTTCGAAACTTGAAATTTTACTTATTCACTTGCAAAACAAAGTACCAGGTGTTGTGGCATGTTTATGTTATTTATTAACATTTGGTGATGGTAGGATGATTAATATAGGAGTATTTTTGATTTACAGACCCGACATTGCCGGTTTGCGAGGGGCTGTCGTGCCGCCGCGACCGACGCCAGCGCTGGAGGACTTGGAGGCAGGGCCGCCCCGCCGGCAGGCGTCCGTCGACGCCGAAGCCATACGCATTGTGATACACGACGTCGACTCCGGATCGGGCGCGGCGGCAGCACAACGCCGCGTCGTCCTGCGGCGCGATCCGTCCGACAAGGCTCATCGCAGTGAGTTGTTGTCTTATTCTGCCATTTCCCTCTTCGCTCGCATCCTGGAACGAACGACTGTTTACATATTATACTCTTACATATTATATTTATGCAATATGCGATAGATAACAACGAGGGCGAGAGTTTTAATTAAAATTACTTTGAAATGGAGGCGGTGCGCTCGTGTGCGATCGATGGCCGAAATTAACAAGCATTAATGCGGTGTACGCGGTGAAGGTGTTCGTCCGCCGCATGCATTCAAATTGCGTTTTGGGAAATTTCGACGATCACACGCCCCCGCTAAAAGCCAACGTCGTTTACCTCGAGCAATTTGTAAGTAGTTCGCGGCGCAATGTTGAAATGTATAGAGATTTCTCTCATCATCGCCACCGCCACCGAAATAGAATCACGTAATAACATTAGTGTTTAATCAGATTTTCAACTATTTATTATGCCGAGGTATATTTCCAATTAATTCCAAATGCGATTTGTTCAATTCCTCAGAATATTTTCGTTTTGGTATTTGAGCCGCAGCGAGAACTTTAATGATGATCGGCGGGAATTATGAATATCCCCAGCGGTTTTAATTAATGCATTCCTGATGGCATTGCTTGCTTATCAAACACAAAGTGTTTCGCAAATGCAAATGGTTTGGCAACATAATAACGCATGTAATGTGGAAGAAACGGGCGAAGGCATCAACCGCTATGCCCGGAAAACATACATTCCACATAGTGCTGGCAGCGCAATTCTTCCCATCTTCTCATCGCCGTATACCGCGTCGATATTTGCGGAATAGTCGAGTAGATCACGCGATGTCTGCCAGCTGCCAGCTGCGGCGCGTGCCTTCGTTCGGCTGGAATGAAATTCCATAACGCTGCGTCGAGACCGCGAGAGCATTATGAAGATCGCGGCATCGGCACCATCTTGTCGCATCGCCAAACGTGATCGACTTTCTTTCGAGGCATTGCCTATGGCCGACCGCACACACCCACTGCATTCCTTCGCAACCCTCGCGCGCGCATCCTTGAACCTTCAATCGAAGAGCTTTTCTATAGGGTAAATAAGAAATTTTAATTTCTTCAAAATGTTTGAGCTTGGAAATCATTAATATCAAGTGCTCGTGCTTTATTATTAACTCAATCGTAAATAGGAGCGAAGGCTGTATAATAAGGTGTAGAACTTTATACAGTCACTTCATTACACAATACGAAACAATGTCAACTCGAAACTCGCGCCCACGACTGCATATTTCAGCGAAATTAATAATTGAGTATCGTTGCGACCCGATCAATCGCATTGTGTGTCCACACATTCCTCTCAAACCTACTATACTGACTCCATTCAGCTTGATGAGTTTAAAACTAGCGCGTGTCTGGAGAGCAAGCACGTCGCAAACTTTGAAAACCACTTTAGATTTAAACATATCACGCGTCTGTCTACTGCTCAACGCTCTACACCTCCATACCTATATGCATGCAACACGATAGTATTATAAATTACGCATTATGATTTAATGGGCAGCGAGAGGACCTTAGTGCCGGTCTTATATGATTAAGGACCTCACCATGGGGACTTGAGTTTGGCGCGCAGATAATAGTTTATTCATGCGCTGCTTGAATGCGTATACGATGCTCTGCGCATGGGTTGAAAGTTATAAAGTTCGATCGTTATAAAATTTTACGATCGGTCGCGCCCGATCCTTGATGGCACCGTTTTCGTAATGCGCTTTATCGACCCTATAAGCGAATGATGACTTTGGGTCACTATTAGTTCGCACATGAATGCTCAATGCATTCATGTTTATTGCGAGTAAAATTGAGTCATTATCTAGTTACCAATAGTTTCCTCCATTTAAATTGCTACAAATTTACTTTGCTTGGGAGATGAACTAAAGGGTGTCCCAAACGTAACGCAAGATTTGAATTCATTAGAAAAATACAGCTTTACGTCATTTGTTTTTGTATGCGCATGAGCATATTGTGATCAAAAATTTTCATGAAATTTTGCATTTTTGTGGCTGCATTTTGTTAACGCAGCGTTGAATCTTCGCCTTTATTGAACGGATAGTTGCGGGCTTGTTGACATAGTGCTGAGATTTCAAAAAAACCGTAAAAATAAATTTAATTTTGAGATTAAAGGAAGCGATTCAATGCTGCAAACGCTTCAACGCAACGAAATTGAACCATTTTTATGCGAACTGGTATGGCAAATTTCGACAAATTAGTGCATTTGTGCATAACCATTGAGACCATTTGTCTCATACATAATCCTATCTCATTAATATTATAAATCAATAATAAAATTAATATAAACTTTTTTTGTTAAATTCAAATCTTGCGTTACTGCTGGGACATTCTTTTTATCGCCAAACGGAACAATACTGGGAATTGCTTATCAGGTGTACCGGTTAGTATTTGGTTTTTCTTAAAGATGGTGTAAAAGTTATTACATAATTACAATGAATAATCCGGCAACCTGGTTCATGCTGAAGCCTCATCATTAAACTTTATTTTTAAGTATATTTTGTTTCGTAAAAATGTAATTATCATATTGTTATTATGCTCACAACATGTCAACTTTTGGGCGATCAAACCGTAATTTACGGGAAACGCAACTTTTTTTGGTTCCATTAGAAGAAAATAGCCGTTGAAAGTTATCGTTTGCTATGTGAAGTGTACGGTGCATATGCACCATCGCAACAAATTGGTTTCGACGGTTTAAAAATGGCGATTGTGACGTCGAAGATAAGGAACGTTCTGGTCCACCGAAAAAGGTTGAATACGCCCAGTTGGAGACATTATGGCATAAAAATTCCTGTCAAACACATTAGGGTAACACGATAAACTTTTTCACACTGTTTAAAATTACTCGGAATGATCGAAAGGAAGAAAAAGCGGCCATATTACAACAAAAGACATCCTTCAAAACAACAACAATCGGTTGCATATTGCGGATATTGTTAAAAACTACCTTAAAACAATTAAGAGGGAAGGTCTAACTCTCCCTACTGTACAAGCCAAACATCATTCCTGATTATCACCACTTCCAATGAGGAACTCATAGCCTGGCCGACCAGCACTTCCGCTCTTATGAAGAAGTCAAAAATTCGGTGGATGACTAGATAGCGGCCAAAGATGTGGAATTATATCGTCGCGGAATTAGGATGCTATCCGAAATATAGGAAAAAGTAGTGGCAAGCGATGGGCGGTACTTTGAAAATTAAATTTGTGCAGAATTTTTCGCAATAATAGAGCAAATGTTGTTAAAAGAAACCTTAAAACTAACCGGCAGACCCAATATAATTTGTGTTTTGTCGATTTATAATTTTTGGTAAACATTCTCCATGTCAACCACGAAAGGAATGTATTGTCCTGTTCTATTCTAAGGGCTAGAGTATTCATTAGTATTAAATGCTTGACAGCGTCCGTTGCGCGAATGGATTTATGATGTTCAGCGTGATATGTGTAAAGGTGGAACGCGCCAGGATTAAATACAACTGTGGATTGAATGTCACATAATCTGTGCAGATCTACAATGTTCCATGTTCCATGCTCCCATGCTCCTCGTGACATGTTCCATTTATTAATACTCGCTGGAATGCAATAAAAAAGGAGAAATTCCAGTACGATTAAATCGTAATATAACGGTCGTGTGCCGGAGAGAAAAAAAGGTGGCGACTACGTCATGCAAATGTAAAATCAACATAAATCATACATGAACGCATTTACGACCGTTGTGATATCAATTGGTCGTCATTTAAATTCGTTTACGTCCGCTTCCGGAACGTTGATGATCGCCGCGGATAAGCCATTACGACCATTGACGACAATAATGGCGACATTGACGTATTACCGATTAATCTGCATCATTTCCGCTTCCAGGGCAATAAATATTTTTACGCTCAAGTAATGCATATTTAAGTTGTGGGATTTCTCGCGTCGCAATAATCAACCACATTGAAGCTTGAAGGTACTTTATTCATTAACGTGCACAGGCGCGTACGTCTAGTCGGAGAGTTCGAGACATACTGCATTGTCCCTCACAATACTTTACCAAAGAGGCAGAAGCACGGAGTAAACATGTGGAAGTCATAAATTGTCACGAAGAAGTGAAGAAGAATAGGCAGGAAATGCCAAGACGAGAAGTCCAGATGGACATGTGGACAGATAGAAAGTTGAAAAGTACATATTCTAAGAAGGACAAGTCGGCCGCCACAAAGTGATTTTCATCAGAGTGCGAAAACAACAGTTATTCCAAACGTAATAAATTATTACGTTACGTTATTACTAATAATGCTCATAATTCTTTGCCAAATAAATTTGCTTGCTGCTTCTTTCTTAAGGATTGAATACACGTTGATTATACGATTATTATTATCCCTTTGTGAGCGCCAAATACAATACAAGCATTCTGGGATTACTGCTTCGCCATCCTCTGAAAGGGCGCGTAATTGCTTTGAATCGATGTGGGGCGGCGTTAACATCAAACAACTATTACTGGTTACGCGTCACTAAAGTCTTGCATGGAACCAGATTGATGTCGATCTATTAGGTACAATCACGATGGGCATGTGTAATTTAAAGGGCATGATGCAAAGATAATGGCTGAAATTTAACGAATGTATTTTTAAAACTAAGTTTCTACAAAATTGGAATTCATGACAGTAGATATACTCGCATGAGTTATAAGCGCTAGGTTTTGTCCTTAAATTTCCATCTCGTAGGTAGGCTAGAACTTATCAGTTTACTTTGGAGTACCAAAGCAGGCTCATATCGTTCATCAAAAGCGTACCACTCGCAAAATCGCGCTTTTTTTCGCCACGCGCATTGTCATCCAACATTCTGTGTCGTACACTTTTATCTTTCCACCGCTAGACATCTCCATTTGCGTTCGCTTACGCAGGCGAGGCTTATACGATTCCTTATCCTCTTGTTCTCGAAATTTGAAGCTTTAACGTCAGTCATTGTTGCGCTTGCCGCGTGTACACGCCATCAGTAATATATTATGTCATTCATACACGCCGCCCGGTGCCGCCTTGCATTGACTTTATTTCCTCGACTTTTGCCGCTTTTTCGCCGCGGCTATACCTGCGGGAAATTTAATCTACCTTCAAAACCCTCCACCGACATGCTATTATTCGCGTTTCGCCGCCGCCGCCGCCGCCGCAGCCGTGGAGAGTCGAATTCTTTTGTGCCATCGGAACACACGCTCTGTTTTATCGCGATATGGCGCCGACGACATAAGTGAATGTGTGACAGATTGCGGATGCTATGGATCCACGTATCCTATCCCGAAAGCAGCGTTGTGGGAATACATACATGGACAAATACAAAATTCAACCATCTTAAAAGCTTGACGTTAAACATTTTCTTCTTTGCGATCGATTACATTCGCCGCCATTCCTCCGCCGGGTGCGGAATTCGATTAGATTACGCGCTCGAGGCAACGTCCTGGAAGTTGCGTGTGGGGTTGGGCAAAAATGAATCCGTCATTTACATATTGAACCTTCAAAACTGCACTGCCATGACCTGGATTTCTAATGAATACGTGGGGAATTAGGCTACGCGTCGGGAAACTGGGTCAGCGCCTACAGCGGCGCATTTGTTTTTCCTGTTCCAACATGCGTTGACCAATTGCAATGATTTTGAAAAGCCGAAACATGTTAGTTTTCAATTGACCTATATTCTGAATGAAGAGAATGAGAAGGATTAAGTTCATGGCCAGAAAGTTATGCATCATAACCGGCGAATGACAAATGGTGGAGATGATTAATTACACAACGCAGCCACATTTCTTTGGCAACGCGGCTGGGAAAATCTAGAATTAGAAATGTTCTTAGAACAAGAGCTCCCCCCGGGTTGCTATAGTAGCAAATTAACGAAGTCCATTCAACAGGTTCTGGCAACAGGTCAATTGTAAATATATACTTGCGCGCTTGTCGTCGTCGCGCCGCTCATAAATTACACCGCCAGCATTCCTTTCATCATGGCAAAGAAAAAGACGCCGCGTAATGAATTCGCAGCACCACCCGCCTGCCCGTAATTAACAACGTATACATCATCTTTCTTCCCTCCTTGCCAAGTGAAATCACGACCTTGACCTTTTACTCATTCTAATTTATTGTCGTTTCTTTTTATTTTGCTGCAGCACGTGGATTTGGTATGCGCGTGGTTGGCGGCAAGACGGCGCCAGACGGCCGCCTCTTCGCGTACATCGTGTGGACGGTGCCGGGTGGACCCGCTGAGAAGGGCGGCCTGCAGCAGGGCGACAAGGTGCTCGAATGGGGCGGCGTGTCGCTGATCGATCGCTCCTTCGAGGAGGTGTGCGGCATCATGGATCGCACCGGCGACATGATCGAGCTGCTCGTCGAGCACGCCACCGATCTGCGCATGTGCGACCTGCTCGACGATCCGATGCCGCCCCCGCCGTCGGCCGCACCCACCGTTGTCATTAACAATGCGATGCAGGCGCAGGTGAGCGTGCAGGTGCCGGCGCCCATGCAGCGCAAGACGTCCGAGACGAACATCACCGCGCTGCATGTCGGTAAGTCACTTCCAGCTTTCAGCTTCTTAGCGGAACTTTGCTCTCTTCTAAGGTGGACGATGAAGGGTGGTTTTCTTCTTCTTCCTCTTTCTTCTATCACTCTCGAAGGTGTGGTACTCCTATTATCATTCCATGATTGATGTTTGCAGAGCCGGATAACGAAAAGGGGCCGTCGTCGCCGACGCGCAGGAAGCTACCCAAAACGCCGGTATAAATTCTATCGTTTTCATCACCAATTTCTTGCTCTCGATCTCACACGATTTATATGCTCTGCCAACAAGTTGTGTCGTTCTACTTCAATTTTTTCTTTGGTTGTTCTGTAATTGTCGGACCACAAGCAAAGTCCGTTCTTCTTCTATTCGATTTTTTGTTTTTGGTCACACACTCAGTCATCATCGGAGAGTGTTCTTGTTGTGTTATTTGTTGGTTTGTAACACTCATCCCAAACACACATCCAAGCGCATTGACATACATTTCTTCTACATAGTAACTGTTCATTTCATTTCGACCTAGTTTTCTAAATTTCTCTTATTTCCACAAGAATAGTGAGATAATTAAATCGTAGGCTAATAAATAATTTTTGTGTGCGCTGCCAAAGCTTAAACTAGTCTACGGAAAGTCCTTTAAGTTCCTTTTTGCTGCATTTGCGAAACTCATTCGAAAGTAATGAAAGAGAGAGAGGCAACTTGATAGAATTAACTATGAAAACGCTACGAATCTAAAAGCATAAAACCGTGGAGAAAGGGGATGGAGAGTGGCGCAGCGGCGGGGAAACGCACTTACCCGCGATTCATATAATCCACCGCCGCGCCGTAACGCCCGCCTCTTCCTTCCTTCGCGGTCCTAATATATGTAAATACCTGTTCTATATTTGATATAAATGTATGTAAATTGTACATACAGACGATTTCTTTGCGCGTTTATAGGGTACATAAGCACTTGTTGACTGGGCGCGGATGAGAGAGAAGTTTCTTACTCTTTGCATAAATTTTCAGCCGAGGGGAAACAATACGCGCGACGTTAAAAAAAAGACATTTTAACGATATTGTTAAGCTGAGAAATCGAATGAACCCAATAGGCATAAAGATTTAGATGCGTAAGAGTCCTACAATATTGAATATTTACTTAGCTCTTGATAAGGATCTTGAATTGATGTAGCAGACAACACACACACACCGACTGACTAAAGCTCTTCAATGACTTCTTAAAAAACATATGGCTTGTGACAATAAATCGCTTGAAATTCACTTTGTTTTGTTCCCAATCATTGAAGACAATGCGTGCCAAAAAAAAACGAAGAAGAAAATCAGGGGATTCGCAAATTGACAGGACAAGCCGTCTGTTTAGCGCTAAAGCATTTTCAATCACACTTAATCTTCGGTACGATAAATGTGAAACCACTCCGCTTAATAAATCAATCGGTATAGAGACGTAGACGTCTTCTTTTCGCCCACTTTGTTTCATGACTGAGGTACTGGCATGGCATCACGACTTGCAAACGCGTGACAGTTAATTACGCGCGCGCCTCCACACCTCCCGGAGGCGTTGGGTGTTAATTGAGCCATAATCGGTGTAATGAGCGTGGCGCGTATTTTCTGTGATAGACCCACCCCGACACTTTTGCTTGCCCCCGGCTCACGTTGCGACGTGATTTCGCAAATGCGACACACGTGCATCCTTCCATCCATTCGGTGCCGCTTTCCACAACGGCATGCATTTGCAGCGCGCGGCGTGTTCTTTGTTCTCTTGCGCCACCCGCGATTGCTCACCGTGACGCGTCGTTGGGTGCCGGAATGGTTGCAAACTCATTTATGCGCTGTTTGCACGCCCTCGCGCACATTCGTGGATCACCTGCTTTCAACTAGGAATTGTTGGAATTACGTCGGTGGCGGTGTTGAAATTCACGATTGATTGCAATTTAAATGCGAAGCGAATCTCACTCGTGGTTTATTGAAAAATTCTAAATTAAAAACTTATCGCCTTACTATCCGATTCTCTTCCAATGTTTCCTGCTATTGAAAAAAATAGTAGAATGATCCAAATAGTATTCATATACAAAATGAGCTTGTAGTGCTAATTAAATAATTTTTGCTAATAGGTACTCGATAGAGACAAATCTGTGAAATCTAAATAACGAATGTAATCAACGCGTAAAATAAGTTTTGAATCCATTCCGAAAATGACAAAACGGCTAAATACTTAGTGTTTTAATTTAATCAAATTAACAATGACCGTTCAGTACGAAAATAGAATACCAATTTATTATTAATGCGCCAGCGAGCAAATGATATTAATTCCCAATTTGGTAATATTATCCATCCATTTGTAGAAACATTTGCTATTATTATGCAACACACGTGTGCAACGCACAAACGCAGAGCTACCTAGTACGCGTTAATGACGCTTGAAAATCGTTGAATAAAAGAAGTGTCCGAAACCGTTGTGACATATCATCTATATAACAATCAGTGTTGTTGTTGTAATACATAGTAAAATAATACGCGCGCGCGCGTTGGACGATGCACGATGATTTATATGGAAATTTTGTGCGTGCGCTTTGATGCGCCCGCTGCGCCGCGCCGCGCCGCGCCGGCACACTTTAAATTTGCATAATAACGTAATTGTACTGAATAATCAACCGATGATAAAATGAATATCTTCATACTGCATAGACACACACAGCGGCGTATGAATAACAAAGGGTTAATATTATTATGCGAGAATTGGATTACATGTAATTTGCGTATGGATATATCATAGGATTAATAAAACAGAGCTTTTTATATGTTGAACTTGTTAGCTTTGGATGTTTACCACTTAAATGTCGTTAAGAAATTTATTGTACTCGGTGGAGCTCTCCAAACCTTGCGATTTTGAGAATCATATAGAAATTGGAAACCGGTTCAAATTAATAATTTACATTAATTGTAATCATATATTCCATGCGCTACAAAAATATTTGAAAATAATTAACTTAATTAGATATTTCTGCTCTAAAGATAATAATCATAAATCCTAGTTGTTGTGATAAATTGAAAACTTAACAACCAAGTTTTTCTTGTCAGTTTCTATTTTTTAGATGTTGAAAATCGCAAAAGTTTCGTCCTCCACCTTGTATACACTATAAAATGTACGCGTAGTAGTTAAGTACATTTTATTAAAGCGGTGATTAACGGATCGACCAGCAAAACTTGATGCACATGATGATGATGATACTGATGATGATGATAACGATTAGCTTTAAATGCGTTGTCGATCCTTAACACCCCTAATAGTTCTAACGAACCAATCTTTTAAAATATTGAAGATCCAATCAATGTATTACTAAGTATATAAATGTAAACGTTGTAGTGCAATGCAAATGAACTTTATAGAAAATACAAAGATGCAAAGAAATCATCAATAGCTAGATGGAAACTTATAGCGAACTCGTAGCGTTGACAATATTTAAAAGATTTAAAACAACTAAAAACATGTATATTTATAAATGTAGTTGACGATAATATTGAACAAAGACTAATTGTTGTTATTAGATTTACTAAAAATCCAAAGACAAGTGAAGAGAAGCAAACGTAGTAGTGATCACAAATGCAACAATGAATTTAATTAATGAATGTTTAACTATAAAGAAGACTTACAAATTACAATGAATGTTTTGTAAAAACTACACACTTTTAGACGCCAGTTGAAACAAGCGTAACACAACAATTGCATAAATTGAACCGAAAGATTGATTATATATTAATATCGACGTTTGGAAATGAAGATTAAATGTTTTATGATTTATTAATCATCATTTGTATAACTGATGTACTTACCCGTTTTACATGAACTGGTCCTTGCTGCATTCTTTCATTTCGCTAATTACACACTATATCTTACGTAGTCGTTTTGGTTTACTAATCGTTGTTTTCGGTGACGGGGGTGGATGGGTTGGGGATGGCAGCCGACAGCAATTTCCGGAAATTTAATTAAAAATGCACGTGGTACATGCGTGCGGAGTTAAGTCCTTGCTGTTGCTGATGCGTTCAACCCCAACCCCCGGCCCGTAGCCTTACTCCTTGCTCATCACTAACGAATATAACCACACCGAAAAAAGAAGCAAACAGAAAGTGAATTAATTTTAAATTTTTTTTTGTTCTTCTCTTCTAATTTTTTTTGTATTATTCACGTCGTGTTTGTTGGTGTCAGCTGGGACAGAAGTCCAAGTGTACATATTGGTGGCGGGTGCGTAAACAATCCAAATTTGCAGTTTATATTAATCTCAATTGACATACTTATATCCAACTCATACTATATTATTCACGCACATTCACTTCAATTTACTTTCTCTTTAACTCTTGGTCTTCTCAATTCTTGTCCAGTTTCATTCATTCCATGATATTAATTACAAATCGTTCTTCTTCGACCGGTATAGTAGAACTAGTTTATAGACCGTTAGGGTTTAGATCAATTAGATGAATAAATTTCAGAAAGTGCTCCTCCGCCAACCCTCCGGCTCCAAAAGCTCCCGTAGACCATTTCGTGTGTGCATTATTTTTCATTTAGCGAAACGAAGGGAGGTGTGACAACCACCGCGCAGGGGATGCGCTATGATGATGATGATGATGATGATTATGATGAAAGCGCAGAGACAGACGAATATCAAATAGGTACGCGAATCCCGCTCTGTCCCAACTGGCACGATAATTACTATCTTTCGCAATTAGCCGCTCATTATCTCTCGCTCTTTCTCTCTCTCTCTCTCTCTCTGTGTGTGCATTACCATTACTTAAGTTATTGTTTTCCATTGTTACGTTCTGTGTTCGTGTGCTTTGTACGCCGCACACACCTTCCTACCTTATGTGCGGCGCCGTGTGTTATGTTAATTATCGCTTTGCTCTGATCTTCGTGCAAATGTGTATTTTGTGTGTTACGTGTACTGAAAATGTTTGTTATATGATCGGCGTGTGTTATAGATGCGATACAACGGTTACGCACAAACTGATGACTTTCACACTACCCCTACAAACATGTACTACACGTGCTGCGACACTTTCTTCTTCCTCAAAGCGTATCTGATTAATATTTTAGCGACGAATGATGAAATTAATATGCACTACAAGCGTAACATGTAATACTTACGTTGTGATGTGTTATAGAGATGAATACAAATTTTCACGCAATCATAACATTAATAATAACATACAACTAAGACAAAAAATCATAGAAAAATCACGTGATTTTATTAAATAAACATTGATTTGACGTACGAATGAGAAGGTATGTGCAATCAAAGAGCAAGCACGTGCAAACTTTCCGAACAAATCCATTAAATTGTATAATTATTGCCAAATACACAATTCGCGCGCAATAATTTATACTTTAAACAAACATTTGCTATTATAACTCGTTGTTTAAATACAATCCCACCGGCCCGGTGCGGCGCGGCGAGAGACGCCCCATACATACACACGTGTATCCAATTTAATTGAAAACTTTTGCGAACGTCGTATATCAGAAAACAACGATTCCATTTATTCGTTGTTTGACCTCCCGCAAAGCCGCCACCGCCACCGTGCATTGTGCATCATCGCCCGCTGTTCTCCCACGGCGATTGCGATATCGGCGAAAGTTACAAAAACTTTAACAGACGTCACTTCGCATATTATAAATATTTCTCCGCATTGGCATTGGCACGAAGTAGATTGAATTCACTGCAAACGCATTCGAACAAATTTGAGTTGCTTTTTGTTCTGATTATAACACAAATTAAGAATAATTTTTTTTTTTTGCTTTGATAAGGACAATGTCGGTGAAGTTAAAATCGAAGCCAAAAAAAAGAAAAACAAATACGAAGAGTTGCGCATATTCCATCTGACTCTTCATTCATCAGTTCGACAATCGTGTCTCGTTAAAAGTTCGATATCTAGGTCAATTATGGATTACGAAACACTGCTCCTCTCACAGTTTGGCGTGTGATTTGCGAAATGTACACGTGCGCCGTCGCCATACATATTGATTACTCACTCGCAGCATGCTGACACGTGCAAAACGCCATCGCTTTTCGTAGTCTTCTTCTTCTTCTTTTTCTTCTACTCGCTTCACAAACATTTTGCTTTTGTATATGAATGGTGACTCTTCTTCTTCTTATTATTATTATTATTATTAATATTATTCTACTTATTATTATTCATCTATCTGATTGTTTGTTTTCTTCTAGCGAGAAGTTTTTAATGAATTTTGTCTAACGGGGTATTCTGGTGTGCATGCGCCGGGCGCTGCTTACTTGTTCGGCAGGAGCAGCTGGCGAGGGAGCGAACCGTCAGTGGTCGCGTTCAGCTGCAGGTGTGGTACCACGACGAACGCCGTGAGCTGGTGGTGGCGGTGCTCGCCGCCGACGATCTCGCCCCACGCGACGACTCCCACGGCTACGGCGCCCTACCCGAAGCGTACGCGCGTATATGTCTCATGCCTCTAACGTACGTCCTCATTTCTTTCCTCATTATTATCGTAAGCTAATTGAAACGGTACGATTGCAGTTGCGAACAGCATTGCCTGCAAACGGACGTGGCACCCGCAAGTCAGAACCCCATCTGGAACGCAAACCTCTCCTTTCCGAGCGTGCCCGGCGACGAGCTGATGGAGCGCATGCTCGACGTGACCCTCTGGGACCTCGTGCCGCACCACGAGCACACCTTCCTCGGCGAGTGCACTGTTGACCTGCAGAAGGCGTTCCTCGACGATCGCGCCGTGTGGTGCCGATTGGAAGATCCCCGCCAGATGCTGCGCGGTCGCTCTCCGCACACCTCCCCGCGGGGTTCCACCGCCGGCCTGGGTGGTGGGCGGCGTGGCGATTTTGGCATCCAGCGCAGTGTCTCCGACGACATGGATTCGATCGGCGAGTGCGCCAGCCTCCTGCATCCGGATCATGCGTGGGGCTCACGGCGTGGTTCCTCGCAAAGCGAACAACTCGAAGTGGAGGTGTACCAGCTCGGCAAAGACTTTTCGCGATCCTTGCCCGGCTCCCGGCGCTCCAGCTTCCAATCCGCACAGGAACAGCAGGCAGCGCAGCAACAGCAGCAAATGATGATGATGAATGCGGATGGCGATGCGCCCGCCATGCCGCCGCCCATGTCGTACAGTCGCGATCGTCGTCGCAGCAGTTGCACGCGCATGATGCGCGACCCCGACGAGATCCTGAAGAGTTTGAAGGCCGTCAAGGGCGAGCTGGGGCGTACGATGAGCCTCACTGGCGACAAGCGGCATCGAAGTGAGTGTCCATTTACAGTTTTAGATGATATGTGTATATTGGATAATTTTCTTCGCCTTTGCTTCTCTACTTCTTGCCTCTACTTACCTTAATGATTTTGAACATGAATGAGGAAGAGATGGCATCGCAGAAGTACGACCGAAATTGTATAAAACGCACGAATTCACCTTGTTAATGATCTGATTCACTGGCAATGCGCAAATTGCATGCTCTAGCGTTTTACCTACGTGGGTGTGTGTGTCTGTGATTTCGTGATAAACTTTGTGTTTCTAATCCTATATAATTCTTCTTCTACACCTTACAATTTTTACACCTATAGTGGAGATGTAAAGCCACCGGGTAAGATTTCCACTTCTATTGTACAATTTTAATAATAGGAATGTTCCAAAACAAAATGCACCCCACAACCTCCCTCCGACCTTGATGCGCGGCATGCCATACACAAAAGCGGTTAATTTGCTCAAGTTGCAATTTTCAACCTGACTTGAAAAAAAGTAATCCATGTAAAAACTTACCTCAATTCGAAGCAAAACATATCTTAAGCACGTGCATGTGGAACTTAACCAAACCCACCAACCGCCCGAATCTTTCTCTACTCCTCCTTGCACCCCATCACCTCGTCGACGAAATCCCCCGAGCCAGCGTCAATGCATGCTGACGTCAATGCTGTGTTATTTCAGTACTCAAATGTCTTCAGATCTATTTCATTTGGTTCATCAATCATCCATCGTGAGACGACTATAAAATGCAATCGTTTTACGTCGGGAAAAGTCCTCCCATCCATTTTCCATTCGCGCGCAAACACATCTTCTTCGCGGGCGCGATTTTGATTGCTTTTCGGTCAGGGGAGGCTGGGAAGTAACATGCACCACATTACCATATAAATTAAAGCACCTCTCGAGCGGCCGAGCCGCCACTTGACGGATCCATATTAATCCCAATTTCGAGCTGCGCGGTCATCAGCAACGCGAAGGCGCCGGGCAACCCAGCCCGACACCCATCATCAACTTTGCGCATCGAGTTATCACACTCTCAGTGGAATTATTTCGGTCAATCATTACGAAAATTCGGCTTAATAAGAGCGCAAAAGTAAATTTTGTAACAGTCGCACCATTCATTCCATGGTTGTAAAGTAAATCAGCAATAAATGAGTCATTTCGATTAATTATAACCCCTATACTCTTCAACATTTAATTAATTAATCAATTAACCAATCGTGGTTGCCATTAACATTAATTACACACCGACCTACTCCTCCCTCCACGTTCATCAACTAACTAACAACATTGTCCCACTAACGCAAACCCTCCATTTGCTCTATTTCCCTCCGGCTGCATTAGGATCGCCGAGCATCACCAAGTCGGCGGCAGCAGCGCGCAAGAACAGCGTGAAGGAGGCGCTACCGGAGACGGTGGGGGCGGCGTCGCCACCCTCCAGTCCGGAGCGCACATCGCCGCCGCGCCTCGGACCGGGGCAGGTGAAGCCGCGCGGTTTTCGGCTGTCGAGCACGCGGCCGGTGGAGCTGCGCCTCGGGCTCGTGATGACCAAGGGCCAGCTGGAGGTGGAGGTGCAATGCGCGCGCCACATTGCGCCGCGCGACACGCCACCCGACACGTACGTCAAGTGCTACCTGCGCGATGGCGAGCGCTGGCTGCAGAAGCGCAAGACGCACGTGTGCCGGCACACGTGCGAGCCGCAGTTCCGGCAGACGCTGCGCTACGCGGCGTGCGATGTGCTCGGCCGTACGCTCGTCATTATGCTCTGGGAGCGGCAGCGCGGCTTCGAGCACAATCAGGGCCTCGGCGGCGCCGAGGTGTCGCTCGACCTGCTCACGCTCGCGCAGCTCACCACCGGCTGGTATCCGCTCTTTCCGATTCACTCGCTCGGCTCCGACTCCAACGATTCGCCGTAGAATGTATATCGCGATGCAATCGCGTCAGTGTATTTTGTCAAATTGTATGCGTGTATAAACATTACACGAATGTATATAAAGGGTTTTGTGTTGGGGGAATTGTCCTAAGGCCAATGTTGCCCAATGTTCAGTGAGCACCCAATGGCTATAATGCAATGTGTTGTGCAAAAGTATGCAGTTTTTGGCATTTACGTTGGAAAATTTTATTCTCTCAAAACTGCGTAGTTGGCCACACAAAAATTGAACTTTTACGACCTCAGCCCCTTCAACCCCCTACTGAGTTGCGGGTGTAGTAATCCGCACGGGGACGACTGTGATGTGCAGTTATGTCTGCATTTACTTTGCTACAGGGTCGACTTAAAATCCTATTTATGTATGTAAATCATGAAAACAAAATTTTTGGCCAAATCCACCGTGCGGATCTGGAATGTGGGCATCCGCAACTCAGTAGGAGGCTAAAGGGGCTAAGGTCGTATAAGTTCAATTTTTGTTTGGCCAACTATACTGGTGGCTT
>JARJDR010011158.1:0-12665 GCA_030264135.1 Myllaena sp. GC000078 | reverse complement strand
CTGGTCGCGTCCCAGCCCCAAAAAAGCAAAACATAAGCAGGTACAGTAAATTCGCTGCGAGATGTCGCACGGTAATTTGATAATTTGAGCATGTTGCCATGACTTTACGAACGGAGTATAGGGTACTCTCTGACTAATTCAGGGGTGCGAAACTTTGTCAGCTGTTGATTATTCTAGCTGGACATACCTCTGCGATTAGATAAAGTTAGATGTATCTTCGCTCTTACTTGCACTTCAACTTTAGCATGGGCTTGCGAATTTCGATTTTACACACGGCTCGAGGCAGCTCGAGGCAGCTCGAGGTTTGTCAATTTTGCTAACCTAACCTAAAAACACCGTAAACACAATACGCAAACAAACAATATGTTAACAACGTAAAACAAATGAATTTCGCCAATTCATTCAACACTCGTCTTCGACACTCGTCGAAACTCGCCGCAAAAATGGCAAAGTGCATGTACTCTGACTATGGCCAATTTGGGAAAGTACTGGCCGAATCAAAAAATATAATCGCCCTAACGGGTGCGGGAATATCAGCCGAATCCGGAATTCCGGTCTTCCGCGGACCCGGCGGATGGTGGCGAACGCATCGTTCAACGGACCTTGCAACTCCACAGGCATTTCGTGCAAATCCCGCATTAGTTTGGGAGTTCTATCACTACCGACGAACAGTCGCATTCGGATGCAAGCCTAATCCAGTTGAGTAAAATCCCACCAACGGAAATTTATCGAATTCATTTGTTTCAAACCTAGGCTCATTTAGCGCTTGCCGAGTTGGAGAGAAATTGCAAAGATGCAGGTAAAACTTTGCACGTCATTACACAAAACGTAGATGGTCTACATATTGTCGCAGGATCAGAGAATGTCTTGGAATTGCATGGTTCATTGCAAAAAGTTATTTGTACAAAGTGCAAGCACATCAATGTCAATATTGATCAGCCCATTTGTAAAGCATTAGAAGGAAGGGGGTAATATTTAGTCACCCATTTGTTAAATTAATTAGAACTGATTTTTCCAATTTGTAGTGATCCCAATTTACAAGCTGATTTGCCTATTATTCAAGTATGTGATTTACCAAAATGTACCGAATGCAATTCGTTGGTGAGACCGTATATTGTTTGGTTTGGAGAAAATTTGGATCCATATGTCTTAAGCAAAGCTAGTAAGTTCTTCCACGGAAAAGACAATTCGTCAAATTAAAATTGTAACATTCTAGAAAGTTTGGTGGAGAACTGTGATTTGTGTCTGGTTATTGGCACTTCATCTATTGTTTATCCAGCAGCAATGTTTGCTCCATTGGTAGCTGAAAGAGGGAAACCAGTGGCTGAATTTAATTTAAATGCCGAACCAGCGTGTAACGATTTTAGGTATTGATATTGCATAGAGTTTAAAATATTTTGAATTGATAACTTCTATTGTAGCTTTCATTTCTCTGGACCTTGTGGTGAAACTTTACCTAAGGCTCTACAAGTGAAAGGATCTTCGTCTTCTTCGTGAATTACCGAAATGCACTTGCTTTCTTTGTTTTGGTTATGGTTATGCGAATAAAATATGTAGAAACTACCGAGATTTACTTATTACTTATTACCATTTAAACACCCAAACTAACTCAACTTAATTACCAAGGAATTATGTAATAAATTAAGTATTGAAAAACTTGAAAAGAATAAATTTGAAATTATTTGAATTTTTAGGAAGCGCCCCCTTGCGTGCTGTCAAGGCATAACTATCATTTTTAACCTCTACCCACCCCCGAAATGTTGTCATTTTAGGTTCATTCATGTTTCGAACAGTGTTATTGTTGTAATCAATCACAATCATCACTAGAAGTGAATAAATCTACCACATAAAAGACGCAAGCCGAGTGTCCCCAGTGCGCCATTACTCGTGGATTGTAATTGAAATGCAACAGATACGCAGTTGGGTGCGAAAAAAACAACTCGGGTAAAAGTAACCCACAAGTATGCATAAGCAATCTGAAACACAAGCAACTATCTGCAAGCATCACACTGTTCAAATGCTTCAGGAGGCCCACGAATGTCGCCAGCCAGCGCCGAAGTTCGACACATCGATAAGTGATACTCATTTTGGTTGAAAATATGGAAGAATCCCTACATGAGATGCCAGGCACCAGTAGTACCTTCTTCGATGATTTCTCGCGTGCTTGCAAGAGTAAGAAGCGACAAATCGACCCCACGACCTGCCCGGTGTGCAGTTGCACGTTGCGCGTAAACGACGTGGATCAGCACCTCCACTGCGAAATCGAAAAGCTGCAGAAGATCAATGCCAAGGGGAAACAGAATGGCAAAATGACCAGCACATCACCCACAAACAATGGTGTTGATAACAGCATTGACAAGCAGTGGGAGACCTACCAGAAAGTGCGCTCGAATCGACAATGCAGGCAGAAATCGAAATCCAGGAAACGGCGCTCGGACGAAGTCGTTTGCCCGGTGTGCAACAAGGAGACCAGCGATGATATAAATGCACATGTGGAGCAATGCCTTGCTAGAACTGGACAGAACACCGATGAGAGTGATGAGAACATTGATGTGGAGGCCTTTGAAGAGTATGAATGGGCTGGACAATCACGAATCCGCGCAACGGCGTTTATGGAGGATGTGTCAACGCTCGGCACGCAGGTGACGATGGCCGAGGACGATGAGGACCTTGTGGTCGATGGAGATGACGCACAAGTTTATGGACTACCCCAATACTCAGAAAAGGATATTATATTACCGGACGCCGAAGGGGATCGCGATCCACTTAGGAAGGCCGTAATCGGTACGGATAGCCGCGTCCGACAAGACTGCGGCGACAACGACGTAACGCACGAGGAGGATGAAGGGGGTGATTCGGTGAATGGCACCGGCGGCGATCTGACCGTTGAAGCGCTCAAAAATCGAATTCGCGAATTGGAGAGCCGCAACAGCAGCAATCAGGAAGTGTACAAATGTTTGATTTGTATGGAGCGATACCGGACGCCGGTGATATCGGTGTGCTGTTGGCATGTGCACTGCGAAACGTGCTGGTTACAAACGCTGGGCGCCAAGAAGCTGTGTCCACAGTGCAACATGATCACTTCACCGGTTGATTTACGACGTATTTATATGTGAATTCTATATCCATTCGCCTAGTTTGGAAATCTAGGCAAGCGTGACTCTTGATTTGTAATTCGTTTTTGGAGTAGTAGTAGCCGAGGACACAGAAAGACTTAAGTTATTGTATTGAAATACCTAAATAAGTAATTGTAGCGATAGTTATTATATATGTATAAATGAGATAAAGAAGTCTTGAATCCAGTGGATTACAATTAATGCTGAACAAATGTACATTTTCATAAACATATTATGTGATATATTAATAAAAGCCTATAGTTTACTTTTTCAATAAATAATGAAAATATATTTTCGGTCCATCAATTGAAATAAACCACAAATCCAACCCTTTGATTTACGATGTGAATTCTGCGGATGATTTACACTTTACAGGGAAAGAGTCGACTGAATGCTACCTAAACATCAATTACTCTCCAAAAATAAAATAAAACATTGCCTATCAACATGCCTGCCTTGGTCAATAAAATCTCAAATCCAAAAACCATCACATATAGCCCCGCTATGATACGAACTTCACAAAACATAAATTTTAAACTCTCAATAAAGAATTCTATCCATAAACAAACCGTGTAGCAATATTGTTTAAGTATAAATTGTAACACAGTTAAAACTACCTTTTGAGACTAAAACTTTGCGAAACCTATGCAAACTAAAATTATCATTTATATTAATATTTGAGAAAAGAAACGTATCCTATCTTCTCTATAGAAATACAAATTTTATGAAAGTAGAAAAACAAATTTCGGTTGCGCCACCAAAAACCGCCGTTGTGCCTTTGATTTGTCACCCAATTGTTGCGTTCTGTGGCCCAATCGCAATCACACTTTTTTATACCGGAAAATGCTATTTATCACGCGCGCTCGTTCCTCATATATTCGCCTACGAAATGTTATGAATTTAAAAATATGTAGTAACTTCAGATCGTAAGTAGAATTTCTAGTTGCCTTTCAATCTATCCGCTCGAGGATAGGAATAAGGACAACAATAAATGTGTTCAATCTTTTGGCTTCGAGTCTACCATTCTCATTGTACTAGGACTCTCAACATACGCTAGTTAGGATACAAAAAATAAGCATTTTTTAAATCTATGTGCCAATACTTTGACGGGATGACGCGATACCCAAATTTTGTTACGATTCACACTACTTGACGATCCTTGAAATGTTTAATATACCGTGCACAGTATGTAGAAAGGTAGGTAGGAAATGTATGTATCAATTTCGAAACATTCTCTCCCTTTGCCATTCAGTCAGCCACCCTCACAAATACGAGGACCACACAAGCGACCTGTACACGAGGAAAATGTAGAAAATACCAGTCTCATTCGCGAAAAGGCAGCCGCACTCTCACAAGCCCACACAGTAGAGACTTAAAATGATTCGGAATTGGTTTGCAAACGTTCCAAATATCGATTCCGATCACAAATTGGCGCGATTCACCGTTGTATATAGCAAATACCTTCCCTCCAAATTGCTATTCTTATCAAATCTAAATAGTATGTGGTTGTGTTGTGTGTGTGTATATATATATATATAGGGGGTGTGATTATCCCGCCGTTATATCCCTCCACTTATATATCAAATATTTGTATACAAGGTGAGTATGTAGTTTTCGTCGATCGATTAATATATCTCCTGAGCAGTTAGCTTGGAACACGCCCCCGCCGCCATCCTACCACCCCGCGCTTAACGCGCTCGAAATTATGCAGCGCACAGCGCGCTGGCCCCCTAACGCACCTTGACGGCCGGAATAACAAAACCGTACTTGGTCAGCCAGATGCCGAAGCCGGCACCGAGCAGCAGCGACAGCAGATTGCTGAGGAAGAGCGTGCAGAGTCCCTTGCGCGAAAACACGCTCTCGTTCCCAACGCGCGCGTACCGCAGGCTCAGATCGCGCTTCGCCGGCCGAAAGCTCCAATTCTTCGGCGGCAATTGATCCGGACGGCTGCTCCAGTCCACGAAGTAATCCTCCTAAAATAACACTTGTTTACTTCCAATGTTACAATCTATGTTGTGCGTCTGTTCTATTTGCGTTCGAAAAAAGCAACATAATTAAAGCGAAATTGCATGCCTCTAATTAATTATTATACCACATTTCGCTTGGAATATTTACTCGAAACCGACCACTCACTCACTCAGCAGAGTGAGTGAGGGGAGATAAGAAACTATCTAATTGAGTGCAAACAAACCAGAACCCGCAATATAAGCCAGACAATAATAAAAAAGCGAAAAGCGAAACTCACGTCTTTGTTTTCGCTATTCATATAGTACTGCTGCCACTCCATGATGAGCGGCGTGCCCTGGACGGGGCTGTTCGGCGGCGACTTGGGGCTGCCGCGCGGCGAGACGCGCGTCGACGAGTTGTTCGACTCGCGCTGCGCCTCCCGCAGCAACCGCAGGTATTCCTCGCCGGCGACGTGCGGCGTCACCGAGCCGGGTGTGCCGCCTCGCGATCCGCTCAGCGACGTGCTGCCGCCGATGTGCACCCATGATTCTGCAACACAATGTGTAATTGTCCATCAATAAAACTTCCAAATGAAGGTTAATTACAAAGCACACATCGGGTCATCATACATCACCTTGTTAGTAATTTGCATATGAATATAATCTGCATAAAAGTACTTCCTGGATGGCGGGAGACAAAGGAATGCATGCGAATTACAACTTTCAACGTGCGCATATGGATACCTATTAATAACGACATTTCGTACTTTGAGAAGGAGGACGTTGCTGTGTACTACCTAATAATAATAACGCGTGGATTTGCGCATGAAATTAAAATGGTACGCGGAAAGAGACTGGTATTGAACACGATGGCACCACGCACACAGCGGCAGCGCGCCACCAGCTGGCGATGTAAACAATCAACACATCGTACGCGCGAAGCGGTAAAACGCACGCACACACAGCCGCATTGTATCTAGGCTTTTGCGTTGTACGCCAGGTAAATATGTTTTGCAATGCAAATCGCAAAACGTGGGCCGCCCGCGAATGGCTGCGCACACACCAAACTCACCAGTCTCGTTGAGCAGCTCGTCCAAGCTGGATTTCGAGGATGACATGATGCTGGCGATGGCGACAACACAACCAACAACAACTGTGCGTAAAACTTCTCGCCTTTCGCTAGGTGCGCCGCGGTGGGCGAACGAAGGTAAAAGAACAATAGTCACAGCTCGCAACGAATACTGCACGGATGCGTAATGATTATTGGCACTGACCAACAACACACCATCGAGTGTCGCGGGGTCTGGATCGCGTTTGTTTGTTTGCTGCACGATGTCGAATGAATGACTGGACGCGACTGGCGTTATTTACTGCGCGGTTGCGTGCGTGCAATGTGCGCGCGCGACTCGCGATTGCTCGCGGCTCCGCAGGGCAACAACACAGGCTCGCGCTCTTCCTTTGTCCGTTCGTTTCGTGCGCCGCGGCGGATGATACGCAGAGCAGACCACCAACCACCACCACCATCGCGAGTCGCGAGTAAACAGACGTCAGCGCGGTCACGTGCGCCAATCGGCGGCGCGCCCGCGAAAAAAACAACATTCGATTTGGTGCGCGGGTGCGCGCAAGTCAAACACGCCGCACTGCACCGCGGAACGATGATGATAATGATGATGGGATAGAGAGATAGGTGGGTGAACCTCCTATGCATGTGCACTACTTAATACTTAAGTATTTTAAGCGCATTACATTTGGCGTTGGCGACATTTGCAAAACAAACATGCAGCGCAATATCCACGCTTTGTGCGTTTTGCGTATAAATATTTTCGGGCTGGGATGCTCAATGCACAATGTGGAGAGAGAATAAACCGGCGGCTACGCGACGGCCTTGATTGCGGCATGCACACTCACTCTCACTGCGATTCAATGAAAAAAACGCATCGTAGATGAAATGGAAAGGATTTAAATGAACCTGAACTTGATAATGCCATGAATGACATTAGTTATGTATTTATACTTATAGCGTAATGCCGATGATTGCCTAGAATTCGTTATCAATCTAGGAAAAGATGTGCGTACTTTTCGCAAAGTTAAGCGATTTATGATGTGCTTAACGCAGCTCACAACGCAACTAATTGGCTAATATTTAGTCGAATTGCATTTTATTTACTTATTACTTATATGAAAGTTTGAGCGATGCATAATTGCAACAGAAATTAAATATCTTGCGATAACTTACATAATTCTCCGTTAATATTTAAAAATTGCGCACTTGTATTTGCACATTGATGAAATGAGCACACGGCAAACAATCAGTTCATAAAAAAAAACACAACGTGTGAATAAATATTGACGCATTTAATTACAATTGTTTTGTTGCGTTGTGTACTAAGGTGTAAGTTTACTTTTATCAATATCGCATTACTTTACTTCTAATGTAGCTAGTTACCTGCTTCTAACGCACAATAACGTATCGAATACTAGATAGATGCATAGATAGCCAGCAATAATAAGAAGCAAACATGAAATTATATATCGCCCAACGTTGGAAATGTTTGTTCGCGGAATGGTATAAGGTTCATTGCGCGTGTGTGCTATGTTTCAACATGAAATCCAGTTCATTCAACTACCACAGCACTACTTATAATGTTTGCATGCTCATTTGTGTGCGTATCGTATTGGAAGTACATTCTCAGACGCGGCGACGACGTCGTCCGAGAGTATCGTCATGTCCGTCAACAGGACGAGACGGCGGTTCCTGTCATACTCCACGTACATAAATTTAATTGTGCTTGGCGAGTGCCCGTCATGAGCGCGACGCATGGCACTATTGTTGTTCGGCGCGACACGATAACGATTTCATGTCGGGCGATTTTTACAACGTAACATGAATCTAACATATTGCTGCGGTTCATCAAGAGTTGCTCTTCGTAGAAAGCCAGTCATCGATAAGTCTGGAAATTTTTATGAAGATTAAGAGTTATCCCATTAATATGGTTATTGAATGTCAATATTGAAAGTTGATACGGACGCAGATGAAGGTCGCGCAGTGTAATTGGGAATGATTTGTTAAAATAGAACTGCAGCCGATATAAATTGAGATTAGAGATTTTTTCTGGCATATGAATTTGCATGGTGACCCCGCACTACCCTATCGCGGAAACGAAGAGTAAATATGATTGCACGTGCTGACCACGCGCGATTAGACGCTGCATCAATTATTTTTTATGCAATCAGCAAAGTAACCACTTACTGTTTTGTGGCTTGCTCATTATCTACACGAATTGAAAATATGCTATGAGAAATGTTTATACTACGTTGAAAACGATGCTCCACGTGTGATGAAAGTGCTAATGGCTCAGAGATTAACAATATGTACAGTTTTAAACTAATTTGCATGTGCGCTTAACAAATATTAACACGTCCGCGTAAAAATAGCATATGCAATCCTAAACGATACCTTTGTTCGTTGCAATTCTGTAATTACTAAAACAAACAACAAAAAGCGTGTTTATCCTATGTAATTGATATGACCGCATAATTTCGTGATTTTGCAAGAATTTTGCACAAATTTAAAATTTAAACAGCGCCATCTACAACTATTCCGTCAGGGATGGGCAACATTGTCTGTCATTTTTCAGCGCCACCAGCGGACAACCCCAAACTATAATTCAAATCTGATAAATAATATTATTAATACATCAATAATTAATAAAATATTATTAATAAGTAAATTATCAGTGGTTTTACTGATAAATTAAAAGATCGAAACTAAAATATTGCAAAAAGAACTTCAAAAATTTCAATATTTGCTAATTAACTTAACCTAACCTAGTTTGAGGTTAATTGTGCTGTGTTTACAAATAGCGTGCACTAAAATAATTCGCTAAACTACCGAAAATAATGATTAATTCTCGAAATAATTGATAGTGAATATTGAATTTGGGTAATATGGAAGGAAATCGCCCTTCTACATCGACCTGTGCGAAGCCGTTGCACATAAAACGGCTCGAACAGGCACTAGATATCCGGCTCCTATTTGAAGAGTACACAAAAAGCTCCTATTTCAATGATTCTGATGATTCCGAGACCGGTTTTGATTCCGATTTCAAATTAGACGATGACGAATTCAAAGGTATGTCTGGCTATAGTTTTAATCTCTTCCACAGTGGTGATTGCGCAATTCTAGACTCTGACATTGGGGAGAATCCATTGGTTAATCTTGAAAGCAATGATATGGAAAGAAACTGGCTCACAGATATACTGCAGGAAGAAACACTGACTGCTGATTGTGATCCAGCTGATGATATCAATCTACTGATGAAAGTGCACATCAAACAAAAGAAGATTGCCTCACATGCTACCCCTGAGTTATTGGAACAAAACATGTATTATGGCACTGGTTTGTTGTCAAATTTTGATAAATACCCAGATAACAAGAAGACCAACAAAGGACTGAAGAGAAAAAGGGAGGAAGAGTTAAAAAAGCAAGCAATGCCAGAAGTTTTTAATGTGGTCAAGGTATGATAATGATTTCAGTCATTGGTCAAGTCATAAAATATTTGAATTTCTTATCAGGAAGAGCCACCAGACTTGGAATTTGATAATTTGGACACCTCTATGCTACAAGAGGAGGAGCCTACAATTAAAATTGAACTTCCAGTTCCCAAAAAGCATAAAGAACCCAAGGAAAGAAAGAGCAGATTGGAGAGGAAGAAGTTTAAAGATGAGGAAGCTAAGAGGAAATGGCAGGAAATGATGTGCGTGCGTCGTCGGAAGGCTTTTGTCAACATGGTTAAAAAGGAAGTGGGCAAAACGCAACGCGGGAAGGTCAACCGGCACAAAGAAGCGCTACTTCAGAACAAGAAAATTGCGATGGCATGTCAGAAAGTTATACGAAATAAAGCAGTAAGTTTCATATGGAAATTTACGCAACAACATTTAACCAATTTCAACTATTTTAGTTACAATCGGCGCGTGCGGTGAAGGAACTTCAATGGCGCATGAAACGTTTGGCGCGTGAGAATCTCGCTTATTGGAAGCGTTCGAAGCGCGTGGATCGTGAAATTCGCCGTAAGCTCGAGAAGGAAGCCGAGGAGCAACGCAAAATCGACTTTGAACTCGTCGAGGCGAAACGTCAGCAGCGAAAATTGAATTTTCTCATTACGCAAACCGAATTGTATGCACATTTTATGTCGAAAAAATTGGGCGATTCCTCGCCGGAAGAACAACTGCGTATTTTAAATCAATTGGACGAGGAGAAAAATCCGCGATTGGCCGCTATTGATGACTATAATTGCGATGTTATGAAGGCGCGAGCGATACGAAACGCGCACGATGCTTTTCAAAGCGAACGAGCGCGTACGAAGCAGTTTGATCAGGATGCGGCGGGTGAAGCGGACGATCGTAAAACTTTGGATACCGACGATGGCGAGTTCGGGCAACCTTTAATGTTCAAGGGTACTTTGAAAGCCTATCAATTACGCGGTATGAATTGGCTCGCGAATCTATACGATCAGGGAATCAGCGGTATTTTAGCTGATGAGATGGGTCTGGGCAAAACCGTTCAGAGTATTGCGTTTTTGAGTCATTTGGCTGAAGTTCAAGGTGAATACTATTATTAGTAATGAAGCGAATATAATATAATTGCATTTTTAGATCTTTGGGGGCCGTTTCTTGTAATCTGTCCAGCATCAACCCTCCACAATTGGCAGCAGGAGTTCGCGAAATTCGTGCCGAATTTTAAAGTTGTTCCCTACTGGGGCAATCCAACTGTAAGTATTCAGATTGAAAACGTTTCGCCATGTTTTTAATTGTTACTTTGAAAGGATCGTAAAATTTTACGACAATTCTGGAATCAAGATGGAATGCATACGAAAGACACCGGTTTCCATGTCGTTATCACGAGCTATCAGATTGTAATATCGGATGTGAAGTATTTCAATCGCATCAAGTGGCAGTATATGGTTTTGGACGAAGCGCAGGCCATTAAAAGCACGAGCAGCATGCGCTGGAAAACGCTGCTCGGCTTCAATTGTCGCAATCGTCTTTTATTGTCCGGCACGCCGATTCAGAACAGCATGGCCGAATTGTGGGCTCTGCTGCATTTTATAATGCCCACGCTATTCGACTCGCACGAGGAGTTCAACGAATGGTTTTCGAAGGATATCGAAAGTCATGCCGAAAATAAAACAGGGATCGATGAAAGTACGACGCGGAAAATGTTTGCGAATGACTAGGACAATTCATTAATGTCACATTTACTTGCAGAGCATTTATCACGTTTGCATATGATTCTAAAACCGTTTATGTTGCGCCGAATCAAAAAGGACGTCGAGAACGAGCTCTCGGATAAAATCGAAATCATGGTTTACTGCCCGCTGACAACGCGCCAAAAATTATTGTACATGGCGCTGAAACAAAAAATCCATATTGAAGATCTGCTCCATTATACGGTCGGGGGCGGCGATTCGCATTCGGTTGACAAAAATTTCACCTCGAATTTGATGAATTTAGTGATGCAATTCCGTAAAGTTTGTAACCACCCCGAGTTATTTGAGAGGAGGGATGCAAAATCTCCGATTTACCTCCAACCACATTCGTATTCTATCCCTTATTTGGTTTACGACGTGAATCTACCTCAAGCAAATTACATGCGCTTGAAGCACTATTTTCTATTTTCGAAACAATACATTCATAACGCGATGACCGACCCCGAGAGCATCTTCCGATTTGCGCTAAGTTTGAAACTTTCCAGTCAGGAGTTGTGCGAAATATTTCTCGGGAGTATGTTAATGCGGTGAGTAGATTGCTCGCTTCGAAAATGCTATACAACTAATGATTTTCTACCCTTTCAGCTGGCAATGTGGATTCGAATGGGAAAAACGTGCTAATAACAATTTCGTGCGTTACAAGTACTCCAATACACTGAACGGATTGAATCTTCTGCTGGATTACGCAGGGAAATTAACTCTGGCCGAGGTGGTGGGCTCCAACATTTTGCGTGAATTTCTATTTACTTGGAACAATGCCGCATCGAAAGTGATCTACGCGCACCTGGATCACACCTATCGCTCAATGCCGGAAACGATTGAGCATCGCAACATACGCTTGAAGAGCATGCGTGCCGCAGGGGACGGCACCGATCTCGATGTACGAGTGTTTAAGTTTTGCTTGTTTTTTCATGCGACTAGACTACATGTGCTCGTTTTCATTCAGGTGAAGCTGGAGGAATGCGCGTACGTGGAGCGCTCATCGCAGACGTTCGAAGGCGAGCCAACATCGCTGCCGTCGTTTTTGTTCGGCGCAATGCCCAAAGTGACCACACTGCACCCGCAGCTTTATTGCTATTCGCGGCGCGCCGCCTACGATTACCGCCGGCACGTCGACGATTGGTCTTGGAATGCGCTGCATGCGTATTGGCACAACGCGACGACGTCGTCCTCGTCGTTGATCGGATACCGGCGGCAGCGCGCGCTTCGCCTGGTGCCGCCCGCCGGACCCGTGGAGATTTTGCGACCGCGCGCCGGCTGGTCGAACATCACCATACCCGACAAGGAGACACTCGTCACCGACTCCGGCAAGCTCTACGTGCTCGACGGTCTGC